>JBAMBR010002332.1:0-12475 GCA_037044475.1 Zaprionus obscuricornis | reverse complement strand
TCTCATTATCCTGTTGCCCCCATTTAATAATATTAGCTGGTTCCAATTGAAATCGAAGAGCTGTATGCACACGTACAAAGCATTGGTAATCTGAACGTTGAGGCACTGCATCAGCGATTGCTGACCAATTTTGCATCTTCTTGGTCTTCGCAGCAACTAGCAATGCATTATCTTCCTGAGTCGTCCAATCTTCGCGTTTAAGTTGTGGATGTAAATAGACAAGCCACATAGCTTCACAGCTGTATCTGGAATGACGATGCTCCACATCCAATGCACTTATTTGAAACCAATCAATACTAAATTTATTATCTGCTAATTTTAACAGGTTTGACAACGTGTTTATATGTTGATTTATGTCTTTGTGTATTGATAGGGGAGGCGGTCTAAGGCTAATGTGATCCAAGTATCTGAGGAGATGAGAAACTTTGTTGAATAAGCTCATGCCACTTAAATAAATTAAACTTTACTTTCATACATACCTGTTGCTTTATGCCCATTACAACGTTTTTCTTGTCTAACACTGTCCAGACATGCTTGGACTTCATATCAAAATCCGTAGGAAACATTTCTGTAGTACATCGTCTGATATAGTCTTCGTTGTTGGGACAGCTGCGTCCATCAACATCACGAAAATACAAATTTCCTTTAAAACGAAATGTTCCCCCCCGAAGCAAGGCACCACTTTTGCTAATATTGGCGACATTGTGCACTGATGAGGAAGTACGTGGTTTTTGTCGGCGTATAAGTATTTCCTCATTACGTGCATATCGGGCCCGCACCAATTGCAGCAGCTCGAGCAAACGGTCACGAACTTCTTCAAGACGCCGTTGCAGCTCCTGATTCAATAACAAAGCATTCGCATCACTACGATCAGCGCTGTTTTCAATCAGTTTAGCTACCTCGCTTATCAGCTGCTCTTGATTCAGCTTCAAGTTATTCGCATCGCACATTTTAATACATAATAATAGTAGTATTTTCTTTACTTGTTTTAAATAGTATTAATAAAACGCCTTACTTTATCACGTATAGGAACAAGATAAAAACGATGTGCGAAAATCGATAAGCATATCACAGTAATAATCAACGCTTATAGTTATTTTTTCAATCGATGTGTGAATATACATTTGCAGTCGCTGTTACTAATTAAATCAAAATAAACGGAATTCTGCAAATTAAATGTGTATTTTTTATATTTATATGTATATATATATATATATTTTTTTTAGTATTTTAGTATATACTACAGTTATCTGTGACACGTTAAAAAATCTTGTACGATGTACATCAACGTTAATAATTATTAAAATATTTATAATTTGTATATATTTTTCGTTGAAAGTAAGGACAAATTTTTTATAAATAACTGATTCAAAGTATATGTAATTTTATCAGTAACAGTTAATATGATTATAATTTCTTAAAAATGCCACAAAAATTTTAATTATTTAATAGTGACTAAGCACTGAAATGGTATTCGATATTCTTGCTAAATTGTCAATCGAACTATCGCAATAGTTTTACAATAACAAAAGAGAAGTGAGAAATAACAAAAACCACTGTTGGTTACAAAAAAAAAGGGTGAAGGGTATAAAAGAAATATAAAATTCGCCGTGTATGCGCCGTGTATGTCTGTCTAGCGCTGGCCAAAATAATAATATGGATGATGTACCCGTCAAAATAGTTGAACGCTATAAACCACCGCCATTAGTTTATCAAGTGCCTCAGAGTATTGCAAACCGTTTGCAACAATACAGACCTAATCATTATGACACGGAGTTGGCATATAATTATGATTTCCATTTGGAACAGAGTGTGCTTAGCAAGTGTCAACACTGGCGTCAAATGCGTCATCAACAGCATCAAGCCAGTCAGGTGCGACAGGAACAAAGAAAACACGAGCGACAACGTCAGCTGGAGGTAAAACAAAAGGAAATGCTTGGTGCTGTTGAATATCCAAACGCGGCTGATTTATCCTCGGATAGCGATGATAATGATGAGATTGAGACAACAAAAATAACAGCAGCGACAACTACAGAAACGAATTCAATTAGTGTCGCTGAGTCACATGAACAAGAAAAGCTCAAACCAAAGTCAATAAACTCGTGCAATTTCAACAATATTCTTCAACCCACCATACTTAGCGGACCGGCAGCTGCAACAGCTCCAGTAGTAACGCACCACAAACGCAATACTTTATTGAATTATGCTGATTTCGAGTACAATTTGAACTCGACACCATTTGATAATATTGAATTAAAAACAATAAATGATTTGGATGTTCTAGCGCAAGTTTTACAATCGACGCAGATGTCACAGAAACAAAAGGATGAGGAGGAGGAGAGAGACGAAGAGGGCGAAGCACAGCTGCGACAACAGGAAAAACAACAAAAGCAGAAACAGGAAATTGAAACCAAACCAGAACAAGCAAAGCAGCAAGTGAATTTGACTGTTCCGACACTTGTTGAAACCAAAGCGACGCTCGATAGCGTCAATTTTCATGTACACTGTGATGATGCCCAGGACATTCCAGCCATGTACCCAATTACCCAAAATACTATGTATAACAATCTACAGCAGCAGCAGCAACATGTTTATCAACGACATATGATCTACAATAACCACTATTATCCACAACAGCAGCCGCAAATAAATCAGCCGCACCAGTTGTACCATAATCACAACTATTTACAGCATGTTAATGGCTACGGCACACCTACAAGTCAAATGACATCGATTCAGCCGTTTAACAACTTTAAAGCACAGCAAACAGAGGAAAAGTCGCGCAGCGTTCCTGATATTTTGCGCGAACTGAAAACGGAATTGCAACATGCTGAAAATATGCGTCGCACTCGTCTGCATAGTCATAATGAGGATAACGACCAGCAGCAGACACCGTCGTCGTTGCCACTAGCACTAACACTACCACAACAGCAACAACAATTGCAGCCAGCTACACAGTTGGCAATCAAGAAAGCTAACATATTCCAGGAGCTGGCAGTGCCGGCACAGAAGATGGCACAGCGTATAAGCAACATGGGATTTCCGCTGGAGCGTGTTGCCAAGGTGGTTACACTGTTTGGCGTTGATGATAAAAAGGTATATTTGAACATTATACTTTATGGTATATTATTTGTTAAATTTCACTTTAAAATTAGAATAATAGTAAATTGTTAACTTTCTGTAATCCTGTTTACACTTCAGATAATAGAACACCTCATACCACTTGGAGAGCTTATGGATCTCGGCTTTGATGAAACTAAAATCTCGGCGGCGCTTATGAAATTTGATAATAATAAGGATAAAGCGTTAGACTATCTAATTAAGTAGATCAATTTATTTTTCGATACACGGAATCGCCCAGCGGTAACATAAAAGCGTCTCTCGTTATAGTATACACATACAACGGTATTTTTTATTTGTATTATATTATGTTGAGTACTTTGGAGATTTGTTTTTTTCTTTCATTTCGTTTTTGCAAAATATATGAATACTATTGAACTATAGAATATATACATATATGCGTATATATACTTATATATTTATATATAAATATATCAATTATAATATATGTATATTTATTTATAAAACATCCTGACATTAGCAAGCAGAATAAATTAAATGTGGTAAGCAGCACTCGGTGCGTCAGTTTAAAATTCAGTTCATGACCGACATAAGAAGATTTATTGCGTCCTCCACATTGCCATCGGCAAGGGTCAGATAGTCAACATTCTGCGTATGATTAATAAATCCCATGGCTGCCATTATTCGAAGTTGTTCGGTGAAACGATGACGACGATAGCAACGGGGCAGGACATCGCTATCGTCACCAGGAACAGCGTCGTCATCGTCATCGTCGTCGTCGGGTTCATTGATATTCGATTCATTATGTCGCAAAGTGTCACTAGGTGTTGTCTCCACATCCATGCTTTCTGGAGGCGGTTGCTGGTGAAATGATTGAAAGGCACGCACTAGCTCATTACGAAAGAGCTGCGATGTGAGGTTGGATGGGCCTGGATTAGACCCAGGTCCACTTCCACTAGGAGCAACAGCGTTGGAAATTGCAGCTGGAACACTTGTGGAACTATTACTTGAGCCCGGTGCCCCGTCGCTCAGTGCCTCGTCGACATTACGCTGGGCAATATTCGACAATGAGTTGAAGGAACTCATATCAACGCGTGCCAATGCATTAGCCAGTTGTTGTCGACTAATTTGGCGAATATTGGCTAATTCATCGCGACGATTAGCAGCTACGTTGGCAGCAGCAGCAGTGCTGGTACTGCCCCCGCTGCTGCTACTACCGGCACCTAACGAATTCTCCTCTTCTGACGATGTTGTTGACTCAGATGCGGCCTGTTCCTGAACTATAATAATAAGTAATTATATAAAAAATGGATTATATAGATTATTTCTTCAATTTTAATTTAAGCGAGCGACAAAACTTACATTGCGTTGCCGAACTATTACGAGCCAATTCTTTGCGTATAGTATCAACAATAAAAGATGCCGCATCGCATATTAATGGATAATCTCGAACCAGATTTTGGACTACTTCCGGCTCATGCAGCATATTAAATAGAACCGAATCGCGAATAAGTGTCTGTGCACCCAAATTATGTCGAAATTCTGGGCATTCGGTAAGAATCTTTTGTAGAATATTAAAACGTGACGTTACACTGATCTGCAAATGCGACGTCAGTGAAAATAATTCCTGTATATGTTTAGTATTTATTTCGCTTGCAGCTGGCGGTATGTAAGGTTTATAACCCTTGACTTTACGAAAACAATGTACAATAGAATTTGGTTTTATTGTCCCAGACAATTTGGTTTCATCCTCAAGCATATTGCCCAGGTAGCAAACATCTGTTGTAAGAAAGATAAGTTTGCATTATTGTTTATACTACATAGTTTATATAGTATAGCACACATACGATTCAACATAGAATTTATATATTGTTATATATTTACCAAGTTCGTTAGCATCAAACTGCAATTGCAACTGTTGTCTTATTATCTTCTTTAAGTACTCAACATTTTGGTCCATATCAATATTATGAATCGGATGGAAATCGCTTAATTTGTTTTTAAGAAAGACGCCAGCAAATATAGTATTCTTGCCAGTCATTGTTGCGCGTTTTTCTTAATCTGCTTTTGTTTTGAAAGTTAAAAAAAGAAATGCCAACTGCGTCTTGTTGCTTGTCGCTAGGAAAGTGCGTAGTCAAAGCGATAGGTATGCGCGTTTAAGGTAGGCCAATGTTGCTCTACTCATTTATCGTATATCGAAAAAAAAATTGTTAAATTTGGTTTTGTTTTGTTTTCATTTTTTCTTGCTAAAATGACAGAGGCTTCAACACAAACAGAAGAATCAGCTTTATTTAAAGCATTTAAGAAAAGGAAGCCAGAGCCAATGCCAGAGCCAGTGTCACAGACACAGCGAAAGTCAGTGCAAGACTCAGGGTCGGAGCGAAATGAGTTTGATAACCTTCAGAAAATTAAGGAAAGTGTATTAAGTTGTGAATTTGAAATATTTGGCATTGTGCAAGGTATGTATGTGTATATGGGAATTGTTTTACTATTTAAGCCAATCTTATATATATCTTAATATATCTAATAACAGACGTTTCCTTTCGGCATGTGAGAAATTTGCGCTCATTATTTATCCAAGCTTAAATAATAACTTTAAATATCTTAGTATACACTACGTCGAGCACAGAAGCTTGGAATCCGTGGTTGGGTTCTTAATACAGAGACTAGCACAGTTATAGGACTAATTCAGGGATATCCGAGTAGCTTTGAAGCAATGTACGTGTTCCTTAAAATATAAAAGATAATAAACATTTTTTTTCAGGCGTTTATGGTTGCAGTACACTGGTAGTCCTACAAGTCGTATAGATAAATGTGTTTTCGGACCAACTTTATTGCTAGAGGATTTCACTTTCGAAGAGTTTACAGTGCGAAACAAATAATTTTCTTTTCAATGAAAGTATCAATTTTAAAATAAAGCCGTAATTAACTGTCAATTTGTGAAGTGTGACCGTGTCCTACTTAATTTATTATTTCATAAGAAAAAAAATTAAAGGGGTTACACTGCTTTGCTATAAACTGCAACGCTGCGTGGTAGGGAACATAATCAAGTAAAACAAACGGACAGCATTGCAGTAGAAATTATTTCTCTCAATGTGTTATGACCTGTTACGCACAATAAACAACACCTGAAAAATATATAACTAAAAAACAAAACACAGTGGAAAAGCAATTATTGCTTCTGTTAAAGTTAAGAGAATCAAAAGCAGCAGTAGTACATGTGATTGCTCTTTTGATACTCGCGCAAGACTTTCACTTTTTTTTTGCAAAGACACGATTGAAACAACAACAATTATCAAACTCACGAAGAGTGCTGCAGAACAAATAATGAAAATCAAAGCGGTTGGATGAAAATCATAACGCGATTTAGATATATTTTAAATGTTTATTCAAAATAGTATTTAAAATTTCTTTAAACAAATCGATAAGTTATGCAAACCAAAGATAAAGACAATAACAAAACAATAGATTGCTTTTCTGCGTATATGTATTATTGACAGCATGTGTGTGTGTGTGTGACTTGTGTGAAAGTGCTCAAGCATCAAAGGGAAAAATTAACCAAAAGGAAAAAAAAAATCAACTGTCTCTCTATGTGTATGTATGTGTGTGTACGTGGAGAACAAATTTGGGTCAATTTAGAATTTAAGTGAAAACGAAAACTTGCGTTGCAAAAGAAGAAACAAAAATGGACAGCAACCTTGGCAGAACACAACAGCAGCAACAACAACAAACGCCTCGCAGCTCACCGCAGATTGCGAATCTTGGCGGTCCAAATGCTACTAACTCCAGTGGCGCTGGTTTGTTGTGTACTGAAAGTGGAAATACCGAAGGCAGCAACGCCGGTGGCGGAGTTGGCAGCGGTGTAAACAATAAACGAAGTAATAACAAGAACAACAGTGGACATCAGCGAAGTCATAGTATAACAAATGCAGCTGCCACATCTTTTGTTAATCTCTTGGATGGATTTACATCGCGGGTATCGACAGCTGTCAGCATTGCCGGTAGCAGTAGCACCAGCAATAGCAATGCCGCAATGGAACGCAGCCACAGTGCTGCTAGCACACCAAGCTCAACACACTCAGGAGGTATTGGCAGCATTGGAAACATGGGCGCTGGCGTAGGCATGGGCATGGGCATTGGTGCCGGTTCGATAGCTAGTCTTACGAGCATGGGATCATTGGGTACAACAGCTAATGCATTTTACTCCTCAATAGGAAGTGCGCTTAATTCAATAACATCACCGATAACCGCAGCAGCTGCAGCAGCAACAGCAACAACAACGGAGGTAGTTGTTGCCGCTGCATCGGCAATAACGAACCATTTGAGTTCGCCTACAAGCGGTACACCACCACATGGATTGGGTCTAAACGATGATGATGATTGCGATGATGGTGATGAAGACGATGACGATGATGCGGTAGATAATGACGGTCATATTGCGGCGCCAACACCCAGCAAATCATGGGCTGAGAACAAATTTTTTGTTCAGGAAATACGTAAAGAATTATCCAATCTTTCAACTATGGTGCCAACAAACGTACAATTTCGTCATCTTAGCGATGGTCGAGCCCGTTGCTATTTTCTCAGTACTCCGCCACAAGCGTGGGAGACAACATTACTCTTTGCCGATATAGATCTCTTGCAGCATGATAAGCAGCAATTGATGTTGCAACAAATGGGAGGTGCTACAAGCCATAGTGCTGGCGGTGAGATCGGTGATACATCCGTTGGTAGTCCCAATAGCAGCAGTGCTTCACCTACATTTAACTTGCCCTCATTTAATTTTGGTACAATATCCAAACCCAGGTTAGTAAAGTGTAACTAAATATTATTAAAATGTGCAGACTTTAGTTTGACATGTTTTGTTGCAGTTTGGCTTGGAATGCTCTGTTGCAACAGCCAATACCTAGCACACACGTTGGCACTAGCAGCACTTGCCCCTATGCCAGAGAGTATCAATTGCTCCTGGAGCGAAAACGACTGTCGACATGGGGTATAACATCCTACGAACTGCACAAACCAAGTGGAAAACTGGTCTTTCCCTGTTTTAATGATCTATATCAGTGTCTGGATACAGGCTACAATGTAAACAAAAAAAAAAATGCATTTCCGATCTACTGAATAGAAATTATATTTTTTTTATTTGTATTTTTATTTTATAGTCTGGTCTACTATTTCCCACGCAGCTACGCACCTCTCCCGAATGGAGTGCCCTGGATCCACAAATTTGTCCACAGAATTCGGATCTTATAGCTTACATTAGTGACTGTGATATTTGGGTAACACATACCCTCAGCGGCCATGAGAAACGTTTAACGTATACGCGAAGTGCTCGACGTACTTATGCAGATGATGCACTAAGTGCTGGGGTCCCGTCTTATGTGATGCAGGAAGAGTTCAGTCGATATCAGGGTTATTGGTGGCAACCGCACTCCGATGATGGCGTCTATCGAATTGTCTATGAAGAAGTAGATGAAACGGACGTCTCGCTTTACACATTTCCCTCATCGACAGCTGTGCCTGGGGAAGTTGATGAATACCGATTTCCACGTAGCGGCACACCAAATGCAAAATCTAAATTAAAACTTGTTCAATTTGTGCTTAATGAGGCTCTGCAAATTGGCGAGATTAGCATCAAAGATTTACCATACTCACTTTTAGCTGTATTCCCCTGGGTTGAATATATTGTTCGTGTAGGCTGGACGCCTGATGCCAACTAGTAAGGGACAATTAATGAATGCTTATTTGACGAAAATCGATTATAATTAATTATAAATAATGTATTTTAGCGTTTGGATGCAGGCTTTAGATCGAAAGCAACAACGTTTGGATCTTATGTTGATACCGTTAGACAACTTTTGCGAATCTTACAGTAGTCAAGTATCAACGCCAACAGATTCACTCGGCGATCACAGCTGGCGAAGTCCATACAATCGTACAATAACCCCACTACAAGTTATTTATACAGAGCAATCGGAAAGTTGGATAAACATCCATGATATGCTCTATTTTCTGGACTTAAGTGAAATGAGTGTTACCTACGTGTGGGCATCGGAGGAGACGGGCTTCAGACATTTGTATCTGGTTACTTCAAGTCTGATTTTGAGTCATGTCAATGGTTCTCAAACCGATGCTGCAACTATCGGTGCCAACTGCGGCGCGGCTCCGGCTCAACAGCCCAATTTTGTAGAGCCCGCAGCTTTGCAACCGAGAATTGTCAATAAAGTGGCATTAACAAGTGGCGAATGGGAGGTACTGGCACGAAATATATGGGTGGATAAGACCAATCAATTGGTTTATTTCGTGGGATTACGTGACACTCCGTTGGAGAAACATCTCTATGTTGTTAGCCTACAGAGACCGGAGCATATACGTTTATTAACCGAACCAGGCTATTCATATCTGGTTGAATTTGATGATGTAAGAGTCTTAATCATAATTACGATTTATTTACATATTATACATTTTAAATTTCTGATGAATTTGAAATTGTAATGATTAATTTCAGCAATGTCAACTAATGCTTCTAGTCTATTGCAATATTCAACGATTACCGAGCTGTAAAGTGATGCGTTTAACGCAAACATGCCAAAATGGTGGCGTCAATGGTATACAGATCTCATTGGTGGGTTTCTTGCATGAAGGTGGCAAACCGGATCCGCAATATTGCCCACAAATCTTTCGCCCACAATTGCCATCAGGTGAAATTGTTTATGCAATGGTCTTTAAGCCGCACAACTTTCAGCTTGGTGTCAAATATCCAACAGTGCTTAATGTTTACGGTGGTCCCGAGGTTCAAACAGTTAATAATACATTTAAAGTATGTTGTAATATGAAGAATTTTCATAGTAGCAAATTGTAATATTGTATTAAAAGGGTTAACATATTCTTCTTCTTCACAGGGTAAACATCAACTACGCATGCATATGCTAGCTGCTCAAGGGTATTGTGTTATTTGCATTGATTCGCGTGGTTCCAGGCATCGTGGCATACGATTTGAGAGTCATATACGTGGCCGCATGGGTCAAGTAGAGTTAACAGATCAAGTCGATGCATTGCGTATTCTATCTGATCAGCTGGGCTATATCGATATGGAGCGCATTGCTATCCATGGCTGGTCCTATGGTTAGTTGGTCTATATGATATTGATTTGATTGTTATTATGGAACTATATATATATACTGCTATATTTTCAGGAGGATACTTGAGTTTAATGGGTCTGGTACAATTCCCAGATATATTTAAGGTTGCCATTGCTGGTGCGCCAGTAACGAACTGGGAATTCTATGATACTGGCTATACGGAACGTTATATGGATTTGCCGCAATTTAATGAGCCAGGATATGCTGCAGGCTCTGTGCTCAATTACGTGCATTCATTTCCCGAAGAGTGAGCAATTCTAATTATCATTAGCGTCATGAATGAATTAAGAACTAAGAAAATCATTAAAATCAAGAAAAGCAAAGTTATCTTCGGCAAGCAAAAGCCTTGCGAGCTTAAACAGAAAGCTCCTTCTATATGAAGTTAGTGTTTGACTTCCTTTTTACTCTGCCAAAATTAAACTAAACTAAGTATAACTTAGCTGAAAGGCTTCCGATTATTTCTATGGCAGTTAAACTATGATATGGTGACCAAATTTGTATTTAAAAAAAATTCAATTTTTGATCGATTGTTTCTATAATAGTTAATGACGAAGTTTTTCAATTCGAATTGTTCCGACTTATATAGCTTTGGCATGTATGTAACATTTCTTTATTGATTTTTAAAGGAACTAGAAAACGATATATATAATATAAATAATATTGTTTATTTGGTGTCTTACATATGTTTAAAAAATAAAATCAATCTTTTAAATATGTATTTCAGAGATAATCGATTGCTGCTCATTCATGGTTTAATTGATGAGAATGTTCACTTCTATCACACTTCACGACTGATCAGTGCATTAAATAAAGCAAATAAACCTTATGCTCTTCATCTATTTCCTGAGGAGCGACATTCATTACGAAATTTGGAATCGAATAAGAACTATGAAACGAAATTATTATCATTCTTGCAAAATTTATGAGATTCATAAATTATAGCTTATTCTAATTATGTATTGTAATGTAACTGTTGTTTAAAAATGTAAACGTAAATGGAAATTAATATACAACAATATTTTGTACAATTTATTCAATATTTCTTTAACATTTTAAAGTATTCTAACTTCTGTTATGTGAAACATCTTACTTTGTCCTGCCTCTGTTCTTTACTCGCTGTTATTCATTTAAAATTAAAAAAAAATATGTATATTTTTTATCCATATAATTTTTACAATCCTTAGCATCTATTATACTCTATATTAATATAAAAATGATTTATTTTTGCACAACTGTACATTTTGATACCTAAATCAAAAGTTTCTTGTTTGTGTTTATACATTTATCCACAACTCAAGACGTTTCCTACTCCTTGCAAGTACACAACGCACATATGCAGTAAATGCAGGCCATCAGTTAATGATATTATATATGTAATCTTACTAATCGGTAAAAAAAAATGCAATATGTGTATATTTAAACGAGTTCATGAACATTAAAACAAAATAAAAATAATAAATTTTTGGCTGACATATTGGCAATATTTAAAATAATGATCAAGAATTTTTACTGGGAAACAATCAAACAAAAATAGTTACTTTTACGGATATCTGTTATGTATTTATATTATTAAGTTAAGTAATATTCAGACATTCTTAATAAAAAAAATACTTAAACAATGGACTGGTAAAATCATTTATCGACGAGATAATAAAAAGTTGTTTGGTTTTTGACACAAAATAAATAAATTCTTTTATTCTAGAATTTGTTTTTAACTTAAAAGTAGTCTAACGTAAAAAGTTATATCTATTGTTGAGTGTTTGGTAGATCATTAAATAATAGATTCATTAACCAAAATCAATCAGTCTGTACATAAAATAATGCCTATAATTAAGACTATAGGAATGAATTTAATCCACTTCCTCCACAAAGGGTCCTTTGTAGCCGGGGCCACCAAAACCCCCTGCCTGCTGCCCGCAATTGGTGTTGCCTTGTGGCTGTCCCTGTTCCTGTCCCTGTTGGTGCATTCTAGTCATAATGGGCGAACACTGTTGGCTAAGCTCCTTCAACTTGTGCTCCAACTCCTCTTTGTCAGCTATAGTATTGGCGTCCAGCCACTTGATGGTCTCATTACACTTCTCTAACACTGTGGACTTATCGCTCACGTTCAGCTTGTCAGCACTGGCCTGCTCCGCAGCTTGCTTGACACCGAAGACGTAGTTCTCGAGGCTATTACGTGCCGAGATGCGCTGACGCTGTTGTTCATCCTCGTTTGCGTAGCGCTCGGCCTCATTTACCATGCGGTCGATCTC
>JBAMBR010002331.1:0-35860 GCA_037044475.1 Zaprionus obscuricornis | reverse complement strand
AGAGAGAGAGAGAGAGAGAAAGGGAAAAGTAGAAAGTAAGAAAAGGAAACGTAGTGTAACGATGGCATCAAAATGAGCCATGTGTGTGTCATACTTTCGTTTCCATAGTCTCCAATGCCAGCAAATCGCTTGGGCAATCGAGCTTCCTCAACCATCTCCTCATCTCCTTGCCCCCCAATCAACCATCGCCTTTTGCCTTTGCTGTTGCCTTTGGCTTTTTTCTTTTTTTGGTGGCCAGCCGGCGGCGCCTTCTGTGGCAGTGCTAACGGTTTTTGCTGCCAGTCGCTTTAGCATTAAATATTGTTCGCTTATGAGCCGCAAATGTTGCGCTATCCAATAAATCAATATTATTTATGCAAAATGCCAAGCAAAGAAAAAATAACAATAACAACAACAACAGCTAGAAAAAAAAAAATTACAGTTTACGTTTGTTTGCCATGAAAACTTGAACTAGTTTCCGTTGTGTTCAGTTTTGTTGAGCCTTGGTTTAATGAGTGGTTAGCAGGTGCGCCTCTCTGTTGCCACTGCTGCAGCACCTGGCGTCTAAAACTGCTACATATATACATGTACATATACATATACATCTACACATACATATGTATATTTTTGGGCACAAATTTTTTTGTTTCTCTTTGACTCTTGACCACAGAAGGAGCAGCAGAAAAAAAAAAAAAAAACAAGAGTAATAAGGTTGATGAATTTAAGCGTTTCGTGCTGCCGTTATATCATATAAAATGCGCACACATTTACACTCGCACTCACACACACACACACACAGACAAAGACACAGACACATACATATGCTACTTATGCATGCACATACATGTGAAAGTGTGTGTATGAGTGTTTGTATATGCATGAATATATGAATGAATGAAACATAAGCGAGCCGCCGCAGTTTCATTGTTTAACATTTGCAGCAGCAGCAGCAGCCGCAGACGCTTGTAACATGCTTGTAGCTGTAACTGTTTGTCTTGCGGTTATACGCGCTCTTTCTCTCTCTCTCTCTCTCTCTCTCTCTGTCTGTTTGTTTGCGCTGTCAGTGAATGTTTGACTTTGTATAATAAAAAAAAAAAAAAGGACTCTTTAAAAACATTAGCAACTTTTGTAGTGCCTAAACGTCACGCTAAATGTGAGAGAAACGCGAACGCTCAAAAAAAAAAAAAGCGTTGTAGGCGTCGTGCGACGACGACGACGACGACTGCGGGCAGCAGAGAGACGAGAGCTACAACAACAACAACAAGCCACTCGAAATGCTCTCAACTAACTTCAGCTCAAATAACATATGTAGCAGTATGTACATACATATGTGTGTATGTGTGAGCATGCCTCTTTCTGCATGTATGTATGTGTGTGTGTGTGTGTCTGTGTCTGCCCTTACTGCAGTCAAGTTAAAACGGCAACTGTAACGCCACCTGCCAACACGACGTATGCGTAATACACTGTTAAAAAAAAACAACCCAAAAACAAAATAAGCTTAGAGCATATGGCAAAAGCTTTTGAAGGCTTAGAAATTTTGTAAAAAAAAAAGAAAAAAAAAATATAAAAAGACTAGCTATAAAAGCCAGTTGAAAGGCAGATTTAAAATAAAATAGCGCACGTTTCTTGCAGTGTATTAAAAACGCTAAAGCTCTAAGCGGTTTTTTTTTTTTTTTTTTTTTGCCACTGATTCGACAAGAAGTAGTAGCAGCAGTAGCAGTAACAGAAGTAGAAGTAGAAGGAGATGAAGGAGGAGAATATGGAGTAGTAGGTGTAGGGGAAGCATAAGTAAGCGCATGCATATGTTTCCTTTGAGCCCTTTAGCACATCTGCCCATTGGCAAACATGATGGAACATGCATACATATGTATATATACATATAGAGTATATAGTATATGCTATGTATATATATATATATATGCCATGCCCTGGCCATGTAAAGCCGCCTAAACCTCAACACGCCCAGCACATATCATACATGTCCACAAACACACACACACACACGCTTGATATGCGCCTTCAGCTATGCCCATGGCTAAATCATATTAAACTCGCCTGCTGCTGCTACTTTTTGCACACATTGCCTTGTTTCGTTTTGTTATGCCGCCTTGCAGCATGTTGAAATAGTGTCACTTCTGTTTGGCCAAGTGTCTAAGAGAAGAAGGAGATGTAGAAACAGAAGCAGCAACAGCAGCAGTAGTGGCAGCAGCAGCAGTAGTGGCAGGCATAGCTTTAGGTGTAAGTCGCTCGCCACATTTACTAACAAGCACTTGAAAGCCAAACGTAGACGAACGATACCACGCACAAACAATTATGTTAACGCATTAACATATTTTTCGCGGCATAGCATTTCTATATGCGCGAGAAAGAGATGAAGATAGCGGCTATATACATAGATTTACAGACTGCTGGATAGTGGGCGTAATGTATCAACTAATTGTGATTTTTGACTTTTCGGAGGGCAAGGAAATTCGTCAAGCTTCTCCTGAACACACTTTGCTTGATTGAAATCAATTTTGCAAATTTATATTGTGGCTGGGAAAAGTGAAAGGGGAAGCACTGCGAGTGGGAGCAGTAGAAAGGGGAAAGGGCAGGTTGCCCGCTGGCTGTCATATTTTGAGTTCATTTTGTGATTTTCACATTTGAGAAATCAAAATGCAGATGCGGCAATTGGCAGTCGGTAATCGGACAGTCGGACATTTGTGGAATTCGAATTCGAATACGAAATTTGTGTCTGTTCGTTCCGGCTGCTGTCTCTACTGTCCTGCTGTCCGTCTACATTTGAAAAGTGCCTTTGGCTTTATTTGTGCTCTTCTCTCTCTCTGTCTCTCTCGCACGCTGTATCTTTGCCTGCTCAATTGCTGTTTGTATGTTTGCTTATTGTTGTTGTTATTGTTATTTGCTTGTTTGTTTATTTGTTTGTTTGTTTGTTTACTTGCGGCTGTGTAACATTTAAATTCTTGATGCCATTTACACATGTCCAACATGACATAATCGTTTTTTGAAATTGTTTAGAAAGTCCACAGCTCCAGCTCCCACTCTCTTCCCACTACAAAAAAAAAAAAACAACATTGATAAATACACACACTAGACACTAGACACTAGGCAAAGACATAGCCCACACACACACACACACTTATACACGCACACACACACACACACATATGTGCATAAAGAATGAGGCCTGTTTTGGGGCTGTAAATGACATCTCTGGGATTTGATAATAAACTAATTTGTGTTGTACCTCTCTCTCTCTCTCTCTGTCTCTCTCTCTTACATAAACACACATTGTGCTCTTTTTACACTTTGTTATGTTGCTGTTATTATTGTCATTCTTCTTCTTATTTATTATTCATGAATATGCAATTAGTGTGCAAATTGAAGTGTGTTTGTGTGTGTGTGTGTGTGTGTTGTCTCCCATTGCTCTCTCTAGCATTAGCATTAGCATTAGCATTGCTCTATTTATTATTAACACTAAATGATTTTAAGTACTAGTATTCAATTTCAATGTTTGTCAAGTCTTTTTTCATTTTCAGCCTCATTTTCTTTTTTCATTTGTTGCTTTGGCATGCAGCCAACCTTTGACTCTGCGTACACATTGTTACCCTAACCATCCCAAAAAGTAGGCTATGGAATTTTTCTTGTTTTATTTGCCCTTTTTATACACTTGCAACAGAGTATATTCATTTTTTGAATGTGTATAATAAATATAATAAAAAAAATATAATATAATAAAATATAAAAAAAAAATAAATTAAAAAATAAAAAAAATAAAAAAAAAAAAATTAAAAATAAAAATAAAAATAAGAAAAAATAAATTAAAATAACAAAAAAATATTTTGCATATTTTTTATGTTATTTTATTGATTTTATTTTATCTTCGCATATTAAAGATCAAACACAAAAACAATGCAGCAATTAAAGAAAATGCAAAGCAAATGTTAAACTTTCGATTATATTAAAAAAAAAACTGAATGATTTTTGGCAAGAATAAAGAATAAAATAAAAATAATAACTTAAATTTTCGACACGTAATTTGAATTTTTCATAAGTAAAATATTTTTCTAGCTAATTTTTGAAGAGTATTAAATCTTCGTCATATTGCAGATAATTTAGTTTACTTGATTTTTATTTTTGTTGCTGTTTTTTGCCGTTTTGCTGTTTGTTCAAAATGCGCTTCAAAGTCAAACAAGACATGAATTGGTCATGTTACCTTCCATGGGTCATGTCAAAGAATTTTCTTGTCTACATTTTACTCTGAAATACTGTGAAATGAAGCTTGAAATAATTTACACAATTGTCGACTTACAAACAAACAAGAAAAAAAAACCGAAACAAAACTGAAAAGGAAAGGAACTTTTGCCAATGTAATGCCAATGTGTCCCATAACAAGTTGAGAATTTTAAAAAGATTTATTTTAAAGCTATTGAACGCGTTCAACTTGTTCATTCTTGTTGATGAAAAAAAAATTTTTTTTTTTTGTCAATTTTTATGCATTTGCTGAGGCTATTTTAATGTGGGGCAGTAGTTCATAATGCTCATAAGAAGGCGTGGCAGACTCAACAAAAAATTTATATAAATTCTTGATGTGTGCATAATGTTTCTATGGCCATAAGCTGCATATAATCTGATCGGTAGACTATATCATATAGCAGTCATAGAAACAATCGGTAAAAAATTGAGCTAGAGACTTCAGGTTTTTTCTTTTTGGACTCTAGCTTTCTTACTTGTATTTGTTTTTAAAGTTGCAAAAAAAATTATTGCCTTATAAAATATAGTAAAAAAAAAAATTATAATTAAATAAATAAATATTTTTCGCTGCTCTTGCTCAACGTGAATTCGTTTATTTATGTTGTTGAAATTTGCCAATTTTTCTTTTAGGCTGCCTGCTGTTTCTTACTCCCCCATCATCTCACTCTCTCTTTCTATTTGCTTTCAACTATTATAATAATAATAATAATTGTTAGTTTATAACATCAAAATAAAATTGAAAGTTAAATCATTAAAATATGAAAACAAAAAAAAAAGAAAGAAAATTGCAAGAAATTTTTCATTTCAGTTGCTTAACTTGTGATTTATTTAGCGTAACATTAGTGAAAAGAAAAAAAAATGAAGCTGAAGACAAAGACTGACTTGTACTTTTGCTGCAAGGTGATGTGATGTGATGTCTTGTCATATAATCTCTTAAAATGCAATTTGAATTTAAATTGTTTTCAAATAGCTTTCACGCCGTGTATAGAAACGATTAGAGTAATAAACATTTTTTTTTTTTTAATTAACATTCGTGTTAAATGTTTGTTTAATTAGCGTTGCAACTCAATTGGAAATTCATCAGATGCAACAAAAAAATAAAAATAAAAAAAAAATTATTACTGATATTTGTCGGATCGGTCGATCGTTTGCCGGTCTAATAAATTGTGCTAGCACAGAGATTTGTTTAGAGATTTAAGCAAAATATTGCATTTAATTGACGCTGCATTCACTTTGTCTCACATTAACATTATTATTAATTATTAATAATAATTATTTTTCTCTCATTGCAGTTCTTCACACCTCGGCGAGTTTAGCGTTAAACGAGAGCTGGGATCCAGACGTCAGGTAATTATAAATTTTATACTGATTATGTGAGATTATATTAATATATATATATATCTATGCATTTTTACAGAGACGATATGGAAATGATGTTGAATAAAATAGTTCCCGAAGGTTTGCCCTACAGGCATTCGTGCGAAGGACCCGATGATATGGTATGTCTAAAATATGCTGCATAATTCTTATATAATTTTATTTTTTTTGTTTGTTGTTTTTTGTAGCCTGCGCACGTAAAGGCCTGCTTCTTGGGCAGCTCACTGACAATCCCCATTACGGATGGTAAACTCTCGCTAGGCACCTGGCAGGGCGTATGGCTATGCGAGCATCGTGATCAGGCCGGTAGTCGAAAACTGGTGATAACATTAACCGGTTGTCCACGTGAACAGGCTGTGCGCAGTCCACTGTCACCTGTCTCGCCAATTGCAAGCACATCCAGTTAGGGGCGGCCTCGCTCCACCCGCGATAGCCGGTAATCGCGGGGGAGCGACAATAATGACATCATTTCGTCGAGGAAGTTGATTTTACAAAAGAATTTAGCTAGGGCCACAGCACAGCAGCGAGCGGCGGCTGTAATAGCCGCTGGACGTGGTTTAATTGGAGCAACAGCATCGATAGCAGCACCACCAGCACCACCGCCGGCAATACATGGTGGAAATGTTGGTGTTACTAACGTTAATAACGATACTAAAACAAATCGTTTACTGTTGCGTCAACGTTTACATTTAAATTTAAATTCAAATTTAAATTTAAATTTAAATGTTAATGAAACGTTGCAGGATGGCGTTGATATTGATGATGTTGATGAGGATGCTTGCGATGATGATTATGAAATTCATGATAATGATAATGATGATGATAATGATGATAATGATAATGATAATGATGATGATAACAATGATGCTGACAATAATGTTAATGTTGATCATATTGATAATATTTATCAACATGATCATCATGATCATCATCATCATCATCATTCACATGAGTTTCGCCCATCGACAACAACGCCGACAAGTACACGTTCCGCTGCTAGCTTTGAGCTACATGAACTTGAACCGCCAAGTGTTATATGTAAAGCGGCAGCACCGTTACCGCAACATGATGACACAAGATCATTATCATTGTCACCATCGCCGCCAGCATATCATGCTGAGGTGCGCATGACAAGCAGTGGTGTACAAACTGAACTAACAGTCGAGTCATTGGCGCAGCTAAGCAATAGTAGCACTAATTCAAATTCAAGCGGCAGTACACCGCGTGTGCCTCCATTTTTTATATGCTGTTATACGCCCATCGATCGATGGCGTGCCAGGCGATTGCAGGGTGCTGCAGCAGCAGCGGCAGCGTCGTCAGCGTCAAATGCCTCTGGAAAGAACGGACATGCTGTCTGACAGCCGACAAAATGAACTGTCAAACTGACAAGACAGACAGACAGACAGGCAGGCAGACAGAAGGCGGCAAGGCAAAGGCAAGCGCTGGCAAAGTTAATGACAAAGCTGACAAAAGTGTCCAAAGTGAATAGCGAGCTGTGCTGCTGTTTCATTTGCGATATCAACAAGAGATTCCATTTCGAAGACAGTCGTTAAATACACACACATACATACATACACTCATATACATATTAATAAAAAAAAAAAAACATTCCTCATAATTATCAACATCAACAATTTACATTAAAAAAAAAACAAAAACATTTACAATTTTTTATAAAGAAAAATTCCCGTGACAAAAGTTTAGCGAGCAGTTATACCCCAAAATACATATAAATACACACATACACACACACACACACATACATAAAAACCATGCACATTTTTGCAATACACATTTTGATAGACTAACAAAGAAAAAAAAAAATAAAAATAAAAAAAACCAAAATCAAGTTATAAACGTAAATCATTTGAAATGTTGTAAAAAAAAAATAAAATGCAGCAAAATTAATAATAATACAACTAATAATAATAATAATAATAATAATAATGTAATAAAAATTATAATTATTATTTTTATTGAAACAATTCAATTACAATTTTTATTAGCATTATTATTATTATTATTATTATTATTAGTTGTATTATTATTAATTTTGCTGCATTTTATTTTTTTTTTACAACATTTCAAATGATTTACGTTTATAACTTGATTTTGGTTTTTTTTATTTTTATTTTTTTTTTTCTTTGTTAGTCTATCAAAATGTGTATTGCAAAAATGTGCATGGTTTTTATGTATGTGTGTGTGTGTGTGTATGTGTGTATTTATATGTATTTTGGGGTATAACTGCTCGCTAAACTTTTGTCACGGGAATTTTTCTTTATAAAAAATTGTAAATGTTTTTGTTTTTTTTTTAATGTAAATTGTTGATGTTGATAATTATGAGGAATGTTTTTTTTTTTTATTAATATGTATATGAGTGTATGTATGTATGTGTGTGTATTTAACGACTGTCTTCGAAATGGAATCTCTTGTTGATATCGCAAATGAAACAGCAGCACAGCTCGCTATTCACTTTGGACACTTTTGTCAGCTTTGTCATTAACTTTGCCAGCGCTTGCCTTTGCCTTGCCGCCTTCTGTCTGCCTGCCTGTCTGTCTGTCTGTCTTGTCAGTTTGACAGTTCATTTTGTCGGCTGTCAGACAGCATGTCCGTTCTTTCCAGAGGCATTTGACGCTGACGACGCTGCCGCTGCTGCTGCAGCACCCTGCAATCGCCTGGCACGCCATCGATCGATGGGCGTATAACAGCATATAAAAAATGGAGGCACACGCGGTGTACTGCCGCTTGAATTTGAATTAGTGCTACTATTGCTTAGCTGCGCCAATGACTCGACTGTTAGTTCAGTTTGTACACCACTGCTTGTCATGCGCACCTCAGCATGATATGCTGGCGGCGATGGTGACAATGATAATGATCTTGTGTCATCATGTTGCGGTAACGGTGCTGCCGCTTTACATATAACACTTGGCGGTTCAAGTTCATGTAGCTCAAAGCTAGCAGCGGAACGTGTACTTGTCGGCGTTGTTGTCGATGGGCGAAACTCATGTGAGCTGCTCTCGACCATGGCAGTGCGATAGGTAGCCGCAAAGTAATTTGTCTCCAAATAATGGCAGGATTCAAATAAATAATCATCAAATTGTAAACGTGAACTGCCACCAGCATCGCATCGGCCGCTGCTGCCGACAACACCATTGCCGCCATTGCTTGAGCTGTGTGTCATCATCATAAAGTTGCCCTTGTGCGATTGTGTTGATGGTGAGCCCGGTATGGGCAACATGGACGATGACATGGGCATAAGCTCCAATGAACTGGCAGCAGCTGGTGCAGCAGTTGTTTTTGTTGTGCGGGTATTTTGCTGCGAGTATTGCTGCAGTTGCTGCTGCTGCTGTTTTTGCTGTTGCTGTTGCCTTTGCTGTTGCTGATTTCTTTGCTTCATATCAACAATTTCTATTTCTTCAATATCACTAAAACTATTTAACTGTTTCAACAAATAATGTACATCATTTCGTTTCGTTTCTTCAGCATTGTCGTATTTTTGTTGCTTTTGTTGTTGTTGTAATTGCATTGCTGCCGTCTTTGTTTTAATTGTGTCTAGTGCTTGCAATGTTAATGGAGTGCTAACGGCTGCAATGCTACGACTTGTGCTACGTGTGAGGTTATCGATTTGTCGCATATCTTGCTGCTGCTGTTGTTGCTGCTGCTGCTGCTGCTGTTGTTGTTGTTGCTCTGGATAAGCCAACGCTAAACGTTGCTGCAACGTTGCGCTACTAAACGCTGCCGATGCTCGATGTGTCTCCAGATGCGCAGATTCGATAATGCGATTGAATTTAGCTAATGCACTTGATGATGCTGCTGATGAGCTAGTTGTTGTTGTTGTTGTTGTTGCTGCTACTGCTGCTGCTGTTGTTGTTGTTGTTGTTGTTGTGGTGATCTTATGTCTTAATTGTTGTTGTTGTTGTTGTTTATTTTGAGGCACTGTTGTGACGGTTTGTATATTATCACCAACACGGCGATGCCCACTGCCCTGAGCATCGACGACACTTGCGATACAATTATTGTCAATAATATTTCTATGATTATGATGATGATGATGATGATCATGATGATCATGTTGATAAATATTATCAATATGATCAACATTAACATTATTGTCAGCATCATTGTTATCATCATCATTATCATTATCATTATCATCATTATCATCATCATTATCATTATCATGAATTTCATAATCATCATCGCAAGCATCCTCATCAACATCATCAATATCAACGCCATCCTGCAACGTTTCATTAACATTTAAATTTAAATTTAAATTTGAATTTAAATTTAAATGTAAACGTTGACGCAACAGTAAACGATTTGTTTTAGTATCGTTATTAACGTTAGTAACACCAACATTTCCACCATGTATTGCCGGCGGTGGTGCTGGTGGTGCTGCTATCGATGCTGTTGCTCCAATTAAACCACGTCCAGCGGCTATTACAGCCGCCGCTCGCTGCTGTGCTGTGGCCCTAGCTAAATTCTTTTGTAAAATCAACTTCCTCGACGAAATGATGTCATTATTGTCGCTCCCCCGCGATTACCGGCTATCGCGGGTGGAGCGAGGCCGCCCCTAACTGGATGTGCTTGCAATTGGCGAGACAGGTGACAGTGGACTGCGCACAGCCTGTTCACGTGGACAACCGGTTAATGTTATCACCAGTTTTCGACTACCGGCCTGATCACGATGCTCGCATAGCCATACGCCCTGCCAGGTGCCTAGCGAGAGTTTACCATCCGTAATGGGGATTGTCAGTGAGCTGCCCAAGAAGCAGGCCTTTACGTGCGCAGGCTACAAAAAACAACAAACAAAAAAAATAAAATTATATAAGAATTATGCAGCATATTTTAGACATACCATATCATCGGGTCCTTCGCACGAATGCCTGTAGGGCAAACCTTCGGGAACTATTTTATTCAACATCATTTCCATATCGTCTCTGTAAAAATGCATAGATATATATATATATTAATATAATCTCACATAATCAGTATAAAATTTATAATTACCTGACGTCTGGATCCCAGCTCTCGTTTAACGCTAAACTCGCCGAGGTGTGAAGAACTGCAATGAGAGAAAAATAATTATTATTAATAATTAATAATAATGTTAATGTGAGACAAAGTGAATGCAGCGTCAATTAAATGCAATATTTTGCTTAAATCTCTAAACAAATCTCTGTGCTAGCACAATTTATTAGACCGGCAAACGATCGACCGATCCGACAAATATCAGTAATAATTTTTTTTTTATTTTTATTTTTTTGTTGCATCTGATGAATTTCCAATTGAGTTGCAACGCTAATTAAACAAACATTTAACACGAATGTTAATTAAAAAAAAAAAAATGTTTATTACTCTAATCGTTTCTATACACGGCGTGAAAGCTATTTGAAAACAATTTAAATTCAAATTGCATTTTAAGAGATTATATGACAAGACATCACATCACATCACCTTGCAGCAAAAGTACAAGTCAGTCTTTGTCTTCAGCTTCATTTTTTTTTCTTTTCACTAATGTTACGCTAAATAAATCACAAGTTAAGCAACTGAAATGAAAAATTTCTTGCAATTTTCTTTCTTTTTTTTTTTGTTTTCATATTTTAATGATTTAACTTTCAATTTTATTTTGATGTTATAAACTAACAATTATTATTATTATTATAATAGTTGAAAGCAAATAGAAAGAGAGAGTGAGATGATGGGGGAGTAAGAAACAGCAGGCAGCCTAAAAGAAAAATTGGCAAATTTCAACAACATAAATAAACGAATTCACGTTGAGCAAGAGCAGCGAAAAATATTTATTTATTTAATTATAATTTTTTTTTTTTACTATATTTTATAAGGCAATAATTTTTTTTGCAACTTTAAAAACAAATACAAGTAAGAAAGCTAGAGTCCAAAAAGAAAAAACCTGAAGTCTCTAGCTCAATTTTTTACCGATTGTTTCTATGACTGCTATATGATATAGTCTACCGATCAGATTATATGCAGCTTATGGCCATAGAAACATTATGCACACATCAAGAATTTATATAAATTTTTTGTTGAGTCTGCCACGCCTTCTTATGAGCATTATGAACTACTGCCCCACATTAAAATAGCCTCAGCAAATGCATAAAAATTGACAAAAAAAAAAAATTTTTTTTTCATCAACAAGAATGAACAAGTTGAACGCGTTCAATAGCTTTAAAATAAATCTTTTTAAAATTCTCAACTTGTTATGGGACACATTGGCAAAAGTTCCTTTTCATTTTGTTTCGGTTTTTTTTCTTGTTTGTTTGTAAGTCGACAATTGTGTAAATTATTTCAAGCTTCATTTCACAGTATTTCAGAGTAAAATGTAGACAAGAAAATTCTTTGACATGACCCATGGAAGGTAACATGACCAATTCATGTCTTGTTTGACTTTGAAGCGCATTTTAGACAAACAGCAAAACGGCAAAAAAAAAGCAACAAAAATAAAAATCAAGTAAGCTAAATTATCTGCAATATGACGAAGATTTAATACTCTTCAAAAATTAGCTAGAAAAATATTTTACTTATGAAAAATTCAAATTACGTTTCGAAAATTTAAGTTATAATTTTTATTTTATTCTTTATTCTCACCAAAAATCATTCAGTTTTTTTTTTTTTAATATAATCGAAAGTTTAACATTTGCTTTGCATTTTGTTTAATTGCTGCATTGTTTTTGTAATTGATGCGAAGATAAAATAAAATCAATAATATAAAATAAAAATATACAAAATATTTTTTGTTATTTTTATTTATTTTTTGTTATTTTTATTTTTTCTTAATTTTTTTTTTTTTTTTAATTTTATTGTATTATATTTTTTTTATTATATTTCTTATATACAATTTTATTTATTTTTTGTTATTTTTATTTTTTCTTTTTTTTTTTAATTTTATTGCATTATATTTTTTTTATTATATTTCTTATATACAGCCAAAAAATGAATATGCCCTTCTGCTAGTGTATAAAAAGGGCAAATAAAACAACAAGAAAAATTCCATAGCCTACTTTTTGGGATGGTTAGGGTAACAACGTGTACGCAGAGTCAAAGGTTGGCTGCATGCCAAAGCAACAAATGAAAGAAGAAAATGAGGCTGAAAATGAAAAAAGACTTGACAAACATTGAAATTGAATACTAGTACTTAAAATCATTTAGTGTTAATAATAAATAGAGCAATGCTAATGCTAATGCTAATGCTAGAGAGAGCAATGGGAGAACATACACACACAAACATACTTCAATTTGCACACTAATTGCATATTCATGAATAATAAATAAGAAGAAGAATGACAATAATAGCAGCAACATAACAAAGTGTAAAAAGAGCACAATGTGTGTTTATGTGAGAGAAAGAGAGACAGAGAGAAAGAGAGAGACAACACAAATTAGTTTATTATCAAATCCCAGAGATGTCATTTACAGCCCCAAAACAGGCCTCATTCTTTATGCGCATATGTGTGTGTATGTGTGAGTGCGTGTATAAGTGTGTGGGCTATGTCTTTGCCTAGTGTCTAGTGTCTAGTGTGTGTATTTATCAATGTTGTTTTTTTTTTTTTGTAGTGGGAAGAGAGTGGGAGCTGGGGCTATGGACTTTCTAAACAATTTCAAAAAACGATTATGTCATGTTGGACATGTGTAAATGGCATCAAGAATTTAAATGTTACACAGCCGCAAGTAAACAAACAAACAAACAAATAAACAAATAAACAAACAAGCAAATAACAATAACAACAACAATATGCAAACATACAAACAGCAATTGAGCAGGCAAAGATACAGCGAGAGAGAGAGACAGAGAGAAGAGCACCAAATAAAGCCAAAGGCACTTTTCAAATGTAGAGGGACAGTAGGACAGCAGCCGGAACAAACAGACACAAATTTCGAATTCGAATTCGAATTCCACAAATGTCCGAATGTCCGACTGTCCGATTACCGACTGCCGACTGCCAATTGCCGCATCTGCATTTTGATTTCTCAAATGTGAAAATGAACTCAAAATATGACAGCCAGCGGGCAACCTGCCCTTTCCCTTTTCTACTGTTCCCACTGCCACTCGTAGTGCTTCCCCTTTCACTTTTCCCAGCCACAATATAAATTTGCAAAATTGATTTCAATCAAGCAAAGTGTGTTCAGGAGAAGCTTGACGAATTTCCTTGCTCACCAAAAAGTCAAAAATCACAATTAGTTGATAGATTACGCCCACTATACAGCAGTCTGTAAATCTATGTATATAGCCGCTATCTTCATCTCTTTCTCGCGCATATACAAATGCTATGCCGCGAAAAATATGTTAATGCGTTAACATAATTGTTTGTGCGTGGTATCGTTCGTCTACGTTTGACTTTCAAGTGCTTGTTAGTAAATGTGGCGAGCGACTTACACCTAAAGCTATGCCTGCCACTACTGCTGCTGCTGTTGCTGCTGCTTCTGTTTCTACATCTCCTTCTTCTCTTAGACACTTGGCCAACAGAAGTGACACTATTCCAACATGCTGCAAGGCGGCATAACAAAACGAAACAAGGCAATGTGTGCAAAAAGTAGCAGCAGTAGCAGCAGCAGGCGACTTTAATATGATTTAGCCATGGGCATAGCTGAAGGCGCATATCAAGCGTGTGTGTGTGTGTGTGTGTTTGTGGACATGTATGATATGTGCTGGGCGTGTTGAGGTTTAGGCGGCTTTACATGGCCAGGGCATGGCATATATATAGCATATACTATATACTATATATGTATATATACATACATATGTATGCATGTTCCATCATGTTTGCCAATGGGCAGATGTGCTAAAGGGCTCAAAGGAAACATATGCATGCGCTTACTTATGCTTCCCCTACACCTACTACTCCATATTCTCCTCCTTCATCTCTATCTCCTTCTACTTCTGTTACTGCTACTGCTGCTACTACTTCTTGTCGTATCAGTGGCAAAAAAAAAAAAAAAAAAAAAAAAACGCTTAGAGCTTTAGCGTTTTTAATACACTGCAAGAAACGTGCGCTATTTTATTTTAAATCTGCCTTTCAACTGGCTTTTATAGCTAGTCTTTTTATATTTTTTTTTTCTTTTTTTTTTACAAAATTTCTAAGCCTTCAAAAGCTTTTGCCATATGCTCTAAGCTTATTTTGTTTTTGGGTTGTTTTTTTTTAACAGTGTATTACGCATACGTCGTGTTGGCAGGTGGCGTTACAGTTGCCGTTTTAACTTGACTGCAGTAAGGGCAGACACAGACACACACACACACACATACATACATGCAGAAAGAGGCATGCTCACACATACACACATATGTATGTACATACTGCTACATATGTTATTTGAGCTGAAGTTAGTTGAGAGCATTTCGAGTGGCTTGTTGTTGTTGTTGTAGCTCTCGTCTCTCTGCTGCCCGCAGTCGTCGTCGTCGTCGTCGCACGACGCCTACAACGCTTTTTTTTTTTTTGAGCGTTCGCGTTTCTCTCACATTTAGCGTGACGTTTAGGCACTACAAAAGTTGCTAATGTTTTTAAAGAGTCCTTTTTTTTTTTTTTATTATACAAAGTCAAACATTCACTGACAGCGCAAACAAACAGACAGAGAGAGAGAGAGAGAGAGAGAGAGAAAGAGCGCGTATAACCGCAAGACAAACAGTTACAGCTACAAGCATGTTACAAGCGTCTGCGGCTGCTGCTGCTGCTGCAAATGTTAAACAATGAAACTGCGGCGGCTCGCTTATGTTTCATTCATTCATATATTCATGCATATACAAACACTCATACACACACTTTCACATGTATGTGCATGCATAAGTAGCATATGTATGTGTCTGTGTCTTTGTCTGTGTGTGTGTGTGTGTGAGTGCGAGTGTAAATGTGTGCGCATTTTATATGATATAACGGCAGCACGAAACGCTTAAATTCATCAACCTTATTACTCTTGTTTTTTTTTTTTTTTTCTGCTGCTCCTTCTGTGGTCAAGAGTCAAAGAGAAACAAAAAAATTTGTGCCCAAAAATATACATATGTATGTGTAGATGTATATGTATATGTACATGTATATATGTAGCAGTTTTAGACGCCAGGTGCTGCAGCAGTGGCAACAGAGAGGCGCACCTGCTAACCACTCATTAAACCAAGGCTCAACAAAACTGAACACAACGGAAACTAGTTCAAGTTTTCATGGCAAACAAACGTAAACTGTAATTTTTTTTTTTTCTAGCTGTTGTTGTTGTTATTGTTATTTTTTCTTTGCTTGGCATTTTGCATAAATAATATTGATTTATTGGATAGCGCAACATTTGCGGCTCATAAGCGAACAATATTTAATGCTAAAGCGACTGGCAGCAAAAACCGTTAGCACTGCCACAGAAGGCGCCGCCGGCTGGCCACCAAAAAAAGAAAAAAGCCAAAGGCAACAGCAAAGGCAAAAGGCGATGGTTGATTGGGGGGCAAGGAGATGAGGAGATGGTTGAGGAAGCTCGATTGCCCAAGCGATTTGCTGGCATTGGAGACTATGGAAACGAAAGTATGACACACACATGGCTCATTTTGATGCCATCGTTACACTACGTTTCCTTTTCTTACTTTCTACTTTTCCCTTTCTCTCTCTCTCTCTCTCTCACACACTCTCTCTCTCATGCTTCAACTGTCCTTCTCCCCTGGCTTGTTTGTGTGTTTGTGTTTTTTTTTAGTAGCACAAGCAAGTTTAGCCTGAAGTTTGACATAAAGCAATAAAATTATAGCTAAATTATAGTTAAATTATAGTAAAATATAATGAAAAGAAATATTTGCATTTTACATTTATAGCAAAACTTTTAAATATTCAAGAACAAATTTCAAATAGCAAATAGTAAAAAAAAAAAAATACATAAAAAATTTTTTAGCTTCTTTTTAAAAAAAGAAAATAAATAAAAATAAAAATTGATTTTAATTATTATATAAAAATAGTAATTGCTTAAAAATAACTGCATTTTAAATTTAATGTATTTGAAAACGTAAAAAATAAAATAAAACTAAAAGCTGCAAAACGTTTTTTCTTTCCTGTTTCTTTTTTTTTATTCTTCTATTGTTTTTCTTTTCGCTACGTTTTTTCTCTGTCACGAAAGCGCCCAGAAAAAAAAAATGAAAAATACAAATACACACACACCCAGAGAGAGAGAGACGGAGAGAGAGAGAGAGAGACTCTATTAACA
This sequence comes from Zaprionus obscuricornis, assembly GCA_037044475.1. Taxonomy (NCBI): domain Eukaryota; kingdom Metazoa; phylum Arthropoda; class Insecta; order Diptera; family Drosophilidae; genus Zaprionus; species Zaprionus obscuricornis. The sequence goes on along the minus strand of JBAMBR010002331.1, from coordinate 19,069 downwards.
CACATGCAACATCCACACATGGACACACGAAAAAAATGTTTAAACGTCGCAATGTTACTTCATTTTCCTTTTTCTTCCACACTCTGTCGCCCCACTCCTCGCTGTCATTTCTACTTCCACTTCCACTTCCCCTAAGAGTAATTCCATAACTCCACCCACTTTTGCTTTCGGTTTCAGTTGATTTATTTGGTGTTTCTTCAGGACATTTGAGGGAAGTCCTTGCTCCCAGTCTCAGTCTTTTGTACCCGCTGTCCCCGTCCCAATCCCAATCCCAGTCCCCAGTGCCATGTCATACGTTCCAACGTTTCACGTTCTAGCTTCTTTTGCCTTTTCTATGTATGTCACCAACGTTTTAGCTGTTTTTCTTCTTTTCATTTTTTTTTTTCTCCTACATTTTTTTTTTTTTTTTTTTTGGTTTTTGTTGAGAAATATGCTCGGGTTATAAATTGAAGTTGAGCCATTTATATGATCTTTTGCGATTATGCAGCAAATTGTTACGACTAAGAGGATTTTCCCTATGGCAGGCAGGACATGAATTTAGAGTACATGTGATACATGACAGAGACAGAGAATCGAAGCAAAATGAGAAAAAAAAAAAAGAAAATACAAGCTGAAAAATGTTGCAAAATATTATCATTAAGTGAAATGAAAAGCAGCAGCAGCAGCAGGACTAAAAGGACAGCAGAGGGGGGACAACTGTAGAGTCTATTAAAGTGCAACTATAAATCTTTGAAAAAAAAAAAAATGTTGCTTCAAATTTCAACTTTTATCTCAAATTTCATATGGAAAAAAGAAGAAAATTAATTTATGTTGCTATTTTTATTTTTTTTTTGCCTTTTGGAATTTCCTGTTTCTGTTCGCTGTTTTGGCATCTAGGACATTATGGCGTTCCGGAAACATTTCATGAATATTAACAACAACAAAAAAATAACATATACAACACACAAAGAGAGAGAGAAAGAGAAAAAATGAAGGAAATCCACAGCGGATTTTATTCGTATAACCATTAGTTAGATCCCTTTTTTTTTTTGTAGTTGACTTTCATTATTATTTTTTTTTTTTATATTTTTTTTATATTTTTGGCTTATTATTATTTTTTCCTGTTTATTTATTTTGTTGTTTTGCTTGTTAAAAATTCTTTGAATTGCTTTTTATTTAACAAGTTACCGTTTTGGGGGGTTTTCTAGCTTGTTTTCATGTCTCACACTATATTATTGCCCTCTCGTTCGCTCACAATTGTTAAGCCATAGAAACAATCAGAGTATATTGAGGTCAATAGTAAAAGACAACAACATATGGCAAGGGACAAGGCAAGGTTGCTTTGAAATAATTTTTTTGAAATTAACTTTTTTTTTTCTGCCTTTCTTTATGCCATTTGTGAAGGATACGTAAGGGATGAGGGGAAGTAAACAGTAGGCAATAGTATGGCATTGCCTGCCATTTGATTTGTGATGTCGCTGCACATTTTGCATAGTTTGTGACAAAACTGAGAAACGAGGCAAAGAGATAGTATAAAGGTATCTGATGGCTGGCTTATAAAGGGACACACAGCGACACACAGGCGACACACATAGTAACAGAAACAGAGACAAAGATATACACTCATATATATATATATATATACTGTATAGTATGTGCATGTGTCACATACAATTCACATACAATTCACATACATACATAGACATTAAGTAAAGTGAGTCTAATTAGGAAGTCCTTTTAAGAAAATCAATAAACATGTCTTGACCTCAATTAGATTCCGCTTACTACAATTCCACAATACACACGTACGAAAAAAACGAATCCCCAGACAACAACAACACACACACACACACACATGCATAGTATAAAGATTCATTTTTGGTGTGCAAAAGAATAAAAGTAGAGAGAAATGTAAGGTAGAAACATAACAAAAAAAAAAACACACGTGCTTTTCATTTGGCCCAGAGGAAGGAGAAACAGCATGAAAGCAAAAAGAAAAGAAATAAAGCAAAAAAGCAAAAAGAAAGAGAAAAAGCAAAAGCAAGCGCAAGAAATAATAAAGACTCAATGTTGGACTAAGACGATTTTGTGTGCCACTGTGCACTGTAGGAAGTATAGCTAGCAGATAACAGTAGATAAGGTGGGACAGTAGAAGAGCAGGGCAAAAGGTAAAGCATAAGAGGGAAGCACGTTGGCTGACAGGAAGAAGTTTGCCTCAAGCATTTACACGCCATAGAGCCATAGAGCTACACATAGCTACAGTCATGAAGACATGAAGAAGACGACGACTAGGACGACGACGTGGACTACTACGACGATTGCTTTTCACTTTGAAGCTTTTACTAAGCGTCTTCTGTCTCGCACCGCATCCCTCTATTTCTTTAAAGAAGACAGCCTCTGTCTCCTGCCGTTATCCGCTGCTGACTGCTCGACTGGCGTTTTATGATACGATTTTATTTATTTGCTCATGTCTGAATGCTCCTGAGCGCCCCTGCCACTAAGAACACACACACACAGACACACACGCGCGGCGTGTATTCGTACTGCTCCATTGTGATGCAAACTGTCAACAAGACCACAAATGCTGCAGGCAAATGTTGTTGTTGTTGTTGTTCATGTTCATCTTGTTGTTGTGTTTTGGAGGCTGTCAGAAGTCGTCGAGCAAAAGGATTTGAACGGGATTTAGTGCAGCGTACGCGTTGGCAAAAAAAAATAGATGCAATTGCAAGTGAACATAGACACACACACATATAGTAGACGCTTAGCAGATGGCAAACTTGACATGTGAGGAAATTTTAGTAGGATGCGTTAAGACTTTATATACATATACATATACATGTACACATGTATGATATATATACATATATACATGCATCCTTGCATTGCATTATATAAGTCAAGTTATATTCCAAGTATAACTATAAACATTTGATTTGACTATTATGCTCTATAAATTTCACAAGGATCACATAAAGATTTCAATCTAAACTACTTTGAAAGCCATAAGCCATAAGCCATAAGCCATATAGCAGGAATGCAAGAGTTCAAATATGCATCATTTTATAGCAAAAACATTTTTCTCTCAGTGTACACTTAAATATTCGAATTATGCCATAAATATATAATTTAATTCCATTTCATAATTTCATCCAAAAAATATAATATTTGATATTTTAATTCTCCCAAAAAAAATTTTTTATTATTATTGTCACATTAAAAATGCATTTTTGATGGAATAAACCAATTGCAGGATACGCTCCAAAAAGGGAATGCGAAAAAAAAAATTGAAGGACAATAAATTTGGGGCAGATTTTTATCGATGTCAATGTACTTTTTGTCGCCCGAATAAATCGAATCAACTTACATAGTGAATGTGGCAGGCAGTGTGCTTCTTTTTTCAACAGACAACTTGCTATACAATATATACATAGGATATATATATATATATATATATGTATGTATGTTTGTATAGCACGAATATATAGGATGGATATTTTTACAACGTATGCGAAGCTTAACCTAGTTCTTTGTACTATACCTTGGCTAATACAAATGAACAGCACTCTTTGCTGGACAAATTTAAAAAGTTGAAGATGAAGAAGAGCATGAAAGCTACAGGCTAATGTGCTCGACTATAAGATACCCGGTATACAATTAAAAGTTGCATAACTTTCGGGTTTTTTTTCCGATTAAGATTAAATTTTTACAGAGCTTCAATATTCGTCATGTTTATAAATATTCCAAAATCAATCATCTAGCTATAAAATTGTGCTTCTGGAGACAAAAATCCGAAAGAATTTTGATTCCCCCTGCAACTTTGGAGTCTCAAAAGCTTTCATAGTTTTTAAAATCCAGGAAACTTTCAAACGTAGAAACAGAGGGAAACATTATAAGCCACTTAACTCTTAAACTTACTTTATGAGGCCGACTACGCCTCCTTAAAAATCGTACATATATTTCCTAGTGTTACAAATGAATTATACCCATCTCTAGCCTACTGGGTACTGGGTATAAAAATAAAGGTAAAGTATCTGTGAAAATGCAGCTTGCAAAAGTTTTTATAGTACATTTTCTTTAAGTTTTTTTTCAATTCATTTTTTCTTTTCTTTTTTTTGTTCGTCTAAACTTTGAGCAAAGCTTTTCAAAGTGAGAAAAATAAAGTGTATTTGGAATCTTGTATGTTGATGAAATACAAAAAGAAAACTATTGAAAGGAACTTGTGGAAAGTTTTTGGCATGAAGTGAATTAGAAAGAGAAATTTGAACTATCATCGGAATCGGAATCGGAAACTAGTTTTGCATCTAATCTACAGTTAGGTTATAATCATACTAATCATTATTATCAAATTTGCCAAGTTTCTAAAAGTTTTAACTTCTATTTCTATCTCTCTCTTTCTCTCTCTCTCTCTATATATTTCTCTTACACTTACTTTCTATGTAACTTTAAGAAGTTTTCTACTTACTTTGCATATGACATAATCCCACTGAGAATTGCGTCAGTTCCGGCATTTGTCTAAGTATTTCCTCGGTGACCAGATGTACGCCACGATGTTGTGGCCTTAAATTGATTTTGCGTTGAAACCAGGCGGAACCAAACTGCAAACCGGCCGCATTACCATCGGCAGCACCAGCGCCGGCTCCGGTGACACCGCCGCGTCCGCCGCGATGATTCGCTGATGCCATGGTGCTATTGGAGGAGCTGCTGCGTATGTTGCTATTGCGACTGACGCTTTGCTTAATGTTGGCCGTACCGCCAGCAGCACCGCCGCCTCCGCCTCCACCGCCACCAGCGACGCCGGCGCAGCCAGCTCCACCGCTGCCGCTGGTCGCTTTCGTGTTGCCGGCGTTTGGATTACTGCTGCTACTGCGACGCCGCTGACCGCTGCGTCCTTCGCTGCGTGTTGTTGTTGTTGTTGTCTTTGTTACTGCTGTTGCTGCTGCTGCTGCTGCAGTTGCTGTATCCGCTGCAATTGGCGGCGGACTTTGTCTTGATGCTTGACGTTGCACTTTTGCCTTGGCGGTTGAGGAGGAGGAGCTGACGGCGACGTTGGCGTTGGCGACGGCAGCAGCGGCTGATGTTGTTGGTTTAGCGGATGACGACGTTGTGACGACTCTTTGGCGTTAGCCCAAGTCAATTTCACACATACAAACGCACGCACACACACGCACACTCACTAATACATACGGAAACACAACAACAAATGGGGATCAGTTTTTGTTATTATTATTTCCCTTTTTTTTCCTATTATTTTTATTTTTTTGAGCACTTTTTATGTTACACTTTTCTTTTCTTTTGTTGTGCAAAAAAAAAAAATTTATTTTTTTTTTTTCTGCTTTAATTTTTACTTTTTATTTATTTTGCCTGTTGGCCACTTGATTTTGCTTTAGAAGAAAATCTGCAAGGAAAAAAAAAATAAAGTAAAGAAAATGAAATTAGTATTTTTTTTTGTATTAAAAATAAATATAATATAAAATTTATAATTCAGTTTTAATTAATTTTATTTTATTTTTTCTTTATCGCTTTTTAAGTTTTTGTTTTCAACTCTTGCCTAGTGCAAAGTAAACGTTATACTAAGTTTAGTCAATGTCTATAATGTTTTAAAGTAAACCATTAAAGGGATTTACAGCTATTGTCTATTTTATAATCTGTCAAATAAATCAAATATTATGTCTGGGCGGACGTCTTACTTGGTCGTCGTCTCTTTTCTATATACACAGTACTGTGTCGTTCTCGTCGTTGTTGTTGTTCATCGCCCACAATCAACAAGTTTTAATTACAGTCAGTAAACAACAATAACAATAACAATATTTGTAATAATAACAACAACAACAACAGCAACAATTATAATAATTTGCCCCAACCACATCAACAGTTTATGGTTATGATTATCAGCTGCTACTGCTGCTGGAGGTGACCTTGTCAATCGATTGAAGAGTAAAGAGTGACAAATAGTTATGCGTTGCCTTTAGTATAAAAGTGTCTAATATTTATCTAAATGTTAACTAACGTTGACCATTTGCTATAACAAATTTGTGTATAATTTGTGAGCAGAGCTAATAAAATTCATGATATATTAATTAAGCGTTTCATTATTTGTTCTTATACCCGGTACCCATAGAGCACTACTGCGGATATAATGATTTTGTGACAGCAGCAAAATTTCATGAGGTATCGGCTATTCTTACATGTTGATTATTCTATTAGTGCATGTAATTAATTTGTGACTCAAATTAAATTCTACTAATATTTACTAATTAATAAACTATATTAAATTATATAAGTATCAATTTTTTTTTTTCAAATTTTATTTCACTTTTACACAAACTGTAAGAAATTTATTTTGATTTGTTTTGCAATGTCTTAAATATGTCTATCGTAATTTAAAATCTGGTCACTCTCAATTTAAAAAGAAGTTCAAAGCAAAACAAAACAGACACACACACACACACACACACACGTTGACAGATACAGGTCAAAAGAAGACAATTGTATAAAGAAGCAAAAAAAAACGGAGTAAAATTTGTAAAAGTAGAGTAAATTTGTTGCGGCACAATGGGCACGTGTCATCGCAGCAATTGAAGCTAACAGTGTGCTGTGTTACAAAAAGGGAGCAGCATGTTCACTTTACTAAAGGTGGCAAACTAAACACATGCAAACCACACATAGAAGACATGCATGCAAGAATTTTAGGCTCAAGTAAGGAAAGAAGCACAAGGAATCAACGAAAAATAAAAATGCTGCTTAAGAATCGTTTGTTCGGCATTGTGCATACGTATACGTATATATTATATAGGTAAATGTGTGTGTGTGGTTCACAAGTTGAGTGCACTCACAACTACATATACATAGCGAATGGTGCACAGAGCAAATGCGAAAATTGTATGAAGCGAAGCAATCGAAATGCATTTGAATTGAGCAGCAGCAACGAACGTCGCGCTGATTGCTGACTCTCTGACTGTGTGTGTGTGTGTGTGCGTAAGTCAAAGTGTGGGAGAATGTAAGTGCTCTGAAATGCAAAAAAAAAGGTAGTAAAAAAAGGGCACAACCAAAAAAAAAATATATATATATATATAAGTATATTCAGATGTATATTTGCATGTGTATGTGTATAAAAAGGGCAGAGCACTTGCCACACAAAACGATTTACACGACACTAAAGCTAAAAACGGGCGCACGCCACACGCTGCTGCTGCTGCTCCTGCTACTACTATAAAAGTAAAAAAAAGGGGAAAGGGCAGAGCTGAGCAGAGGTGAGAGAACGACGTCATGAACTGAGACTGAGAGCAGCGACAGCAACAGCAACAACAATCACAAGCGCGTTAAGGCCGCCGCGGCAAGTCACTTTTTTTTTTACGGGGCTACTGTTCAAATTTGCATATGCTTTAAATATTTAATGTAATTCAAAAAGAGGAGACAAGTAAGTATCATGCCAAGGCAAACAGCAGTAGCAAAGAGCAGCAACAGTAACAACTACAACGACGCACAATGTGCCAATTGGGCAAGCAGAGCACAGCTGTATAATCCAATTGGACTTCTCAAAAAGTCTGAAGTGGTCAAAAAAATAAAAAGGAACGCAAGACATATAAAATAAAAAAAACAACAAAAATTCGCGTATTTGGCAAAAAATCAATTTTCCATGTGATTGCCAAATGCAATTGCTGAGCCTCTTGCCACAAAGAACGAGGCGCAACAAAATAAACACACACACACATGCCAAAAATATATATATACTTATATATATTGAAAAGAAATAGAAGAAAGCGACAGACAGATGACACGAGTCTGAGAATCTATTTCTACTACTATTTAACTTATAGATCAAAAGGTAGCAAGCTGCTGCTGTGCTTTACGCAGCAGGCAGCGCTTTTTTCTTTTCTTTTTTTTTTTTGTTGCCTTTTGCCATAAGTTTTACTGTTAATTATTGACATAACAAATGCGGCATGTACAACAAATGATGACGGCAACAACAGCCACACAGCCCCAATCAGAACTCAACACATATTTTTGCAAAAAAAAAATACATATAAATATAAGAAATAGAGAAAGGGAGAGAGAGAGAGAGAGAGAACAAAAAAAAGCACACGCGAAATTGCTTACATTAACTTGTCGAAATAAAAGGAAAGCCGAAAGGCGCAAAGCAAAAGCAAAAGGAAAAAATATGAAACAAGAAGCATTATAATTTTTGACGTTGTCGTTGTTCTTTTTGTTTTGTGTGCATTTTAGTTCTCACGCTCGCCCAAAAAAAAAAAAAAAAAAAACGGACGAGTGGCAAAACGAAATGAAATGAATGAAATTGCGAGCCTACCGCACGCTCAGTTTGGAATTTGGAGTAAACGACGTCATGGAAAGAAGGTTAGGGAAGTGGAGACACACCACGCACACATCACATCACAAAACACACACGCGCGCGGGGACACCATCAAATCACGTAAGCATCAAATTTAAATGCACTTAATTACATTTAATTCGTGTTTGCTTTTGTTTTAATTTTTATGGGGCGCCCAAAGCAAAAGTGCCAAGTGCCGCTGTAACACACAAACCGTACCGTACGTGCGCGTCTGTCCGTCTGACAGTCCGATTGGATGCGCTCTCTCTCTGCTGCTGCTGCTTCTTCTTCTTGTTTTTAGTTATGCGTGTGCGCTAAGTTTGCCGTGTCAATAGTTTTTCTGCACGTGCAACGATACTATCGATATCTACTGCTCGTTGTCTTTTTCTCCACTCAATGAAATATTAAAAGACACACATTCAAGCTCCAGAATCTCAAGCATGAAATAAAAATACTAAATGTAAACTCTTCGATCGATTAATTCGTTTAATTATCGATATGACTGTCGCTAAGTGCTATCGATGCGCTAGTGATGTGCTAAGCTGAGCGGTCAAAACCAAAAAAAAAAATTTGTTTGAAAATTGCACTACAAAAGAAAAAAACAGAAGCGGTGCTTACTTTGCTGTTGTTTATTTTTATTTATATATATATATATATATTTTATTTTTTTCTTGGTTTTGTTTTGTTTTTTTTTTGCTGGTGTTGGTATAATAAATTGATTTAATTGAATTAATTCACTGCGTGGGTGGACGAGTTGTATGCTGATAAAAATGCTGCTGTTGCTGACGGCGCATTGGCAGTGCGCATTTGTTTCGATTTATATTAATATCGATGTTATCGAGATCTGTGTGCATTTTGTTTGCAAATAGCAACAACGACCAGAGCAACAACAACAGCAACAACAACAACAGCAACGACAAGGACAGCAAACAATTTCGAAAACTGTTTTTGGCTACATTTGTGCGTATTGTGCGTTGTAGGTGTGTTAGTAGGTCGTATAATGACTCGGCGGCGGCTAAATATAACGGTTGTCGTTACGTTCGTATTGTTGTTGTTCGTTGTTGTTGTTGTTGTTGCTGCTGCTGTTGTTGTTTCCTTTTGGTTACACTCGTTACTCGTTTTCTCTTTTTGCTCGCCTTTTTTTTTATTTGGCCAATTCACAAAATGTACATTTTTTACACCTTTCACACACACCCACGCGTTTTACACTCACACACACAGGCGCGCGCGCGCAGCCTTCGTTTCGTCCTGTTTTCTTTTTTTTTTTATCTGCTCTCTTTTATTTTATTTTTTTGCACACACACACACACTTTCCCACACCTATATATGTATGAATTGTCGTGGTCGTGGTAATGTTGTTGTTGTTCTTATTGTAGTTGGCTTTATATATTTTTGTAAAATTTAGTTATTCTATATATATATATATAACATATATACATATATATATGCATATGTATATGTATATAGGATGTGCCAAATACAGGTTAAACTTTATTTACACAATTTATTATATAGTATATATTTTTCGATTTTGATTTTTGCTCTGGCTTTTGCCTTAGCCAACTTAGACACATGGCCACATTTTCTTATTTTTTTTTCTTTTGGTGCTGATGTTTTCTTCACTCCGTTTTTGCCGTGGCCTCTGAAATTTCCTTCGGTTTTTCAATAAAACTCCATGGCCCTATTATGTACTCAACACACACACACATACATTAACTCATACACACACACACGCCATACACACTCACATCCACACACACACATACACACGCCCGTTACGAATACGTACAACGTTGTGAACGACGGACTACGGCGGTTGCTGCTGCTACTGCTACTGCTGCTGCTGCTTCTACTGCTGCGCTGCTGTTGTGTGTTTAATTTTCTTTATATCCTTTATAATGATGATTTTATCTCTCTATATGTATGTAAATTATATTTTCGTTTTGTTTTTCTTTTCTTTGTTTGTGAGGTTTAACTTTTTTTTTGTTTTTGAGCTTTTTTATTGTTTTAGATTTTCATTTGCTATTACACCCAATTCTGGAAGGCATCCATTGTCATTTTCACTTTTCACAGCGTTAGAAAAAAAAAATAAAAAATACATATTACATATATATCTAGCATTACTTTTACACTACATCAAATGGGGAATTATAATTTTTACTAGCGATTTGAATATAAAAAAAATATTTTTAAAATTTTTAAATAATTTTAATGAAATTTAAATTAATTTGTAATTTAATTTTTTGAAAATTTTTTTTAATAAAAATCCTAATTTGTGATCGATCGGCATAGACTAGACCTACGAAAATATTATATAAAATTTAAAATTTTTTTGAAAACTTAAAAAAAAAAACAATAATCATAGTTTGTAATATCTAAAATGGAATTTGCTTTTCCATTAATAAAAAGGAATAACTTCTCAACAATTTATAGAGTATTTGTAGTCAAGTTTCATTCATTAGCATTTTGTTTATTTTTTTTTTTTTACATGCTTTGCCATTTTCCATTTACCATTTTCACTTTTCTTATACAGGGTGTGTCGCAAATATCTGAGATATGTTTCTAACACTCAGTTTAGTCAAAGCATATTGAGTGTGGCTATGTATCTTAACCAAATGAACAGTTCAAATTGGCCAGGCAAAGCATTCGGACGTATCTTTCCCCAAAAGAACTGGACAAAAAAACATTTCAATTCCTTAAAGGATTTTCAGGATTCATCCCTTAGTGTTATCTGTGTTATAGAAATGGGTGACAATGCAGATATCTCTGACATGGATCCGATAAGAAAAGTGAAAATGATAAATGGAAAATGGCAAAGCATGTAAAAAAAAAAAAATAAACAAAATGCTAATGAATGAAACTTGACTACAAATACTCTATAAATTGTTGAGAAGTTATTCCTTTTTATTAATGGAAAAGCAAATTCCATTTTAGATATTACAAACTATGATTATTGTTTTTTTTTTTAAGTTTTCAAAAAAATTTTAAATTTTATATAATATTTTTTTAGGTCTAGTTTATGCCGGTCGATCACAAATTAGGATTTTTTTTTTAAAAAATGTTTCAAAATTACAAATTAATTTAAATTTCATTAAAATTATTTAAAAATTTTAAAAATATTTTTTTTATATTCAAATCGCTAGTAAAAATTATAATTCCCCATTTGATGTAGTGTAAAAGTAATGCTAGATATATATGTAATATGTATTTTTTATTTTTTTTTCTAACGCTGTGAAAAGTGAAAATGACAATGGATGCCTTCCAGAATTGGGTGCGGTTTCTGTTGTATTCCCGTTATCCGCGGCATGCCACAGCACGACATAGTAATTTTTAGCTTAGCATACCAAAAGGCGTCGCGTCTAGCGTCTATGGGTTATAACTACTATGCGAGACTATATCAACGGTATAGTGTGCCAACAATAACCCCAACAGTAGACAACATGCATATGGTTAGTTATGTAGTATCTAGGTGGGTTGGTCGGTCGGTCGGTAGGTAACTGGGCGCAGTCATAGCTAGATGTGGGAGTAGTAAACAGTATGAACGAACATCTATTCGTTTGCTGTAGGACATTTAATTTGTTGACTTTTTTTGTCAGCTACAGCATGAACGAACCTGGAGTTGGGCGGGATTTTGGAGCTTTGGCTTGGACGGCTAATGACTATGGCGTGCTTGTTGCGGGCGTTTAGTTATTATGTGATTGCAATTACAAATATTGTGAATGACCTTTATTAATTTGTAAAAATAAAAAAAATGGCATGAGAAATGTCAGAAAAATGTGATGTTGATTATTTGGCAATTACCGTAAATACTTTAATAAAAATCCAAAAATAATTTCATTCATTAAAAGAATTCTTATAAATATTACAAATCATTTTCTATTAAATTGAACCACTGTGCAATGTCCCAATGACCCAAAAAAAAAAAATAAAAAAAAAACCTACAGACCATGGCCCGTTTACGCTAATAGATAATCGCAAAAACGACGTGTATCTCTCTCTTTTAAGGTCGCGACGTTACGTTACGTTACATTTGACGTTAACGTTCTCACTTTTTCTAGCATGTGGCAACGCCGTGTCAAGAAACACATTCACAATTGTTACGGTAAAGCAAGACTCGCCCAAGCTCTGCGCTTGTGCATAGAGCAATGTTACCGTTAGAATGAACGAGTTGCCAACACACACGCACACACCACACATACACCTGTACATGCACCCACTCATTCAACAAAAATATATTCTTATCCCTACAGTGGCTCAAATTTCGATGCTCTCTCTCTCTCTCTCTGATTTCAGTTGCTCAATTTCAGTTTCAGTTTCAGTTGAGGCTCTCGTTCGGTGGCACACACGCTGGGCTCGTCGCATGGGCAAAGAAAAATAAGAGAAATTACAAGTAATAGCAAATGAAATCTGAAAAATCAGAAGCAATAAAAAAAGCTCGAAAAACAAAAAAAAGTTAAACCTCACAAACAAAGAAAAGAAAAACAAAACGAAAATATAATTTACATATATATATATAGAGATAAAATCATCATCATAAAGGATATAAAGAAAATTAAACACACAACAGCAGCGCAGCAGTAGAAGCAGCAGCAGCAGCAGTAGCAGTAGCAGCAGCAACCGCCGTAGTCCGTCGTTCACAACGTTGTACGTATTCGTAACGGGCGTGTGTATGTGTGTGTGTGAATGTGAGTGTGTATGGCGTGTGTGTGTGTATGAGTTAATGTATGTGTGTGTGTGTTGAGTACATAATAGGGCCATGGAGTTTTATTGAAAAACCGAAGGAAATTTCAGAGGCCACGGCAAAACGGAGTGAAGAAAACATCAGCACCAAAAGAAAAAAAAAATAAGAAAATGTGGCCATGTGTCTAAGTTGGCTAAGGCAAAAGCCAGAGCAAAAATCAAAATCGAAAAATATATACTATATAATAAATTGTGTAAATAAAGTTTAACCTGTATTTGGCACATCCTATATACATATACATATGCATATATATATGTATATATGTTATATATATATATATAGAATAACTAAATTTTACAAAAATATATAAAGCCAACTACAATAAGAACAACAACAACATTACCACGACCACGACAATTCATACATATATAGGTGTGGGAAAGTGTGTGTGTGTGTGCAAAAAAATAAAATAAAAGAGAGCAAATAAAAAAAAAAAAAAGAAACGGACGAAACGAAGGCAACGCGCGCGCGCCTGTGTGTGTGAGTGTAAAACGCGTGGGTGTGTGTGAAAGGTGTAAAAAATGTACATTTTGTGAATTGGCCACATAAAAAAAAAAAATATAAAAAAAAAAACGAGAAAAAGAGAAAACGAAAACGAGTAACGAGTGTAACCAACAAAACAACAAGAACAACAACTACAACTACAAAAAAAAAACAACAACAAAAACACAACTAACGTAACGACGACGACGACGACAACCGTTATATTTAGCCGCTGCCGCCGAGTCATTATACGACCTACTAACACACCTACAACGCACAATACGCACAAATGTAGCCAAAAACAGTTTTCGAAATTGTTTGCTGTCCTTGTCGTTGCTGTTGTTGTTGTTGCTGTTGTTGTTGCTCTGGTCGTTGTTGCTATTTGCAAACAAAATGCACACAGATCTCGATAACATCGATATTAATATAAATCGAAACAAATGCGCACTGCCAATGCGCCGTCAGCAACAGCAGCATTTTTATCAGCATACAACTCGTCCACCCACGCAGTGAATTAATTCAATTAAATCAATTTATTATACCAACACCAGCAAAAAAAAAAAACAAAACAAAACCAAGAAAAAAAATAAAATATATATATATATATATATAAATAAAAATAAACAACAGCAAAGTAAGCACCGCTTCTGTTTTTTTCTTTTGTAGTGCAATTTTCAAACAATTTTTTTTTTTTGTTTTGACCGCTCAGCTTAGCACATCACTAGCGCATCGATAGCACTTAGCGACAGTCATATCGATAATTAAACGAATTAATCGATCGAAGAGTTTACATTTAGTATTTTTATTTCATGCTTGAGATTCTGGAGCTTGAATGTGTGTCTTTTAATATTTCATTGAGTGGAGAAAAAGACAACGAGCAGTAGATATCGATAGTATCGTTGCACGTGCAGAAAAACTATTGACACGGCAAACTTAGCGCACACGCATAACTAAAAACAAGAAGAAGAAGCAGCAGCAGCAGAGAGAGAGCGCATCCAATCGGACTGTCAGACGGACAGACGCGCACGTACGGTACGGTTTGTGTGTTACAGCGGCACTTGGCACTTTTGCTTTGGGCGCCCCATAAAAATTAAAACAAAAGCAAACACGAATTAAATGTAATTAAGTGCATTTAAATTTGATGCTTACGTGATTTGATGGTGTCCCCGCGCGCGTGTGTGTTTTGTGATGTGATGTGTGCGTGGTGTGTCTCCACTTCCCTAACCTTCTTTCCATGACGTCGTTTACTCCAAATTCCAAACTGAGCGTGCGGTAGGCTCGCAATTTCATTCATTTCATTTCGTTTTGCCACTCGTCCGTTTTTTTTTTTTTTTTTTTTTGGGCGAGCGTGAGAACTAAAATGCACACAAAACAAAAAGAACAACGACAACGTCAAAAATTATAATGCTTCTTGTTTCATATTTTTTCCTTTTGCTTTTGCTTTGCGCCTTTCGGCTTTCCTTTTATTTCGACAAGTTAATGTAAGCAATTTCGCGTGTGCTTTTTTTTGTTCTCTCTCTCTCTCTCTCTCCCTTTCTCTATTTCTTATATTTATATGTATTTTTTTTTTTGCAAAAATATGTGTTGAGTTCTGATTGGGGCTGTGTGGCTGTTGTTGCCGTCATCATTTGTTGTACATGCCGCATTTGTTATGTCAATAATTAACAGTAAAACTTATGGCAAAAGGCAACAAAAAAAAAAAAGAAAAGAAAAAAGCGCTGCCTGCTGCGTAAAGCACAGCAGCAGCTTGCTACCTTTTGATCTATAAGTTAAATAGTAGTAGAAATAGATTCTCAGACTCGTGTCATCTGTCTGTCGCTTTCTTCTATTTCTTTTCAATATATATAAGTATATATATATTTTTGGCATGTGTGTGTGTGTTTATTTTGTTGCGCCTCGTTCTTTGTGGCAAGAGGCTCAGCAATTGCATTTGGCAATCACATGGAAAATTGATTTTTTGCCAAATACGCGAATTTTTGTTGTTTTTTTTATTTTATATGTCTTGCGTTCCTTTTTATTTTTTTGACCACTTCAGACTTTTTGAGAAGTCCAATTGGATTATACAGCTGTGCTCTGCTTGCCCAATTGGCACATTGTGCGTCGTTGTAGTTGTTACTGTTGCTGCTCTTTGCTACTGCTGTTTGCCTTGGCATGATACTTACTTGTCTCCTCTTTTTGAATTACATTAAATATTTAAAGCATATGCAAATTTGAACAGTAGCCCCGTAAAAAAAAAAGTGACTTGCCGCGGCGGCCTTAACGCGCTTGTGATTGTTGTTGCTGTTGCTGTCGCTGCTCTCAGTCTCAGTTCATGACGTCGTTCTCTCACCTCTGCTCAGCTCTGCCCTTTCCCCTTTTTTTTACTTTTATAGTAGTAGCAGGAGCAGCAGCAGCAGCGTGTGGCGTGCGCCCGTTTTTAGCTTTAGTGTCGTGTAAATCGTTTTGTGTGGCAAGTGCTCTGCCCTTTTTATACACATACACATGCAAATATACATCTGAATATACTTATATATATATATATATTTTTTTTTTTGGTTGTGCCCTTTTTTTACTACCTTTTTTTTTGCATTTCAGAGCACTTACATTCTCCCACACTTTGACTTACGCACACACACACACACACAGTCAGAGAGTCAGCAATCAGCGCGACGTTCGTTGCTGCTGCTCAATTCAAATGCATTTCGATTGCTTCGCTTCATACAATTTTCGCATTTGCTCTGTGCACCATTCGCTATGTATATGTAGTTGTGAGTGCACTCAACTTGTGAACCACACACACACATTTACCTATATAATATATACGTATACGTATGCACAATGCCGAACAAACGATTCTTAAGCAGCATTTTTATTTTTCGTTGATTCCTTGTGCTTCTTTCCTTACTTGAGCCTAAAATTCTTGCATGCATGTCTTCTATGTGTGGTTTGCATGTGTTTAGTTTGCCACCTTTAGTAAAGTGAACATGCTGCTCCCTTTTTGTAACACAGCACACTGTTAGCTTCAATTGCTGCGATGACACGTGCCCATTGTGCCGCAACAAATTTACTCTACTTTTACAAATTTTACTCCGTTTTTTTTTGCTTCTTTATACAATTGTCTTCTTTTGACCTGTATCTGTCAACGTGTGTGTGTGTGTGTGTGTCTGTTTTGTTTTGCTTTGAACTTCTTTTTAAATTGAGAGTGACCAGATTTTAAATTACGATAGACATATTTAAGACATTGCAAAACAAATCAAAATAAATTTCTTACAGTTTGTGTAAAAGTGAAATAAAATTTGAAAAAAAAAATTGATACTTATATAATTTAATATAGTTTATTAATTAGTAAATATTAGTAGAATTTAATTTGAGTCACAGATTAATTACATGCACTAATAGAATAATCAACATGTAAGAATAGCCGATACCTCATGAAATTTTGCTGCTGTCACAAAATCATTATACCCGCAGTAGTGCTCTTGTGGGTACCGGGTATATAGAACAGAATAATGAAACGCTTAATTAATATATCATGAATTTTATTAGCTCTGCTCACAAATTATACACAAATTTGTTATAGCAAATGGTCAACGTTAGTTAACATTTAGATAAATATTAGACACTTTTATACTAAAGCCAACGCATAACTATTTGTCACTCTTTACTCTTCAATCGATTGGCAAGGTCACCTCCAGCAGCAGTAGTAGTAGCAGTAGCAGCTGATAATCATAACCATAAACTGTTGATGTAGTTGGGGCAAATTATTATAATTGTTGCTGTTGTTGTTGTTGCTGTTATTACAAATATTGTTATTGTTATTGTTGTTTACTGACTGTAATTAAAACTTGTTGATTGTGGGCGATGAACAACAACAACGATGAGAACGACACAGTACTACATATATAGAAAAGAGACGACGACCAAGTAAGACGTCCGCCCAGACATAATATTTGATTTATTTGACAGATTATAAAATAGACAATAGCTGTAAATCCCTTTAATAGTTTACTTTAAAACAATATAGACGTTGACTAAACTTAGTATAACTTTTACTTTGCACTAGGCAAGAGTTGAAAACAAAAACTTGAAAAGCGATAAAGAAAAAAAAAAAAAAATAAATAAAATTAATTAAAACTGAATTATGAATTTTATATTATATTTATTTTTAATATAAAAAAAATACTAATTTCATTTTCTTTACTTTATTTTTTTTTCTTGCAGATTTTCTTCTAAAGCAAATCAAGTGGCCAACAGGCAAAATAAATAAAAAGTAAAAATTAAAGCAGAAAAAAAAAAAATATTTTTTTTTTTGCACAACAAAAGAAAAGAAAAGTGTAACATAAAAAGTGCTCAAAAAAATAAAAATAATAGGAAAAAAAAAGGGAAATAATAATAACAAAAACGGATCCCCATTTGTTGTTGTGTTTCCGTATGTATTAGTGAGTGTGCGTGTGTGTGCGTGCGTTTGTATGTGTGAAATTGACTTGGGCTAACGCCAAATAGTCGTCACAACGTCGTCATCCGCTAAACCAACAACATCAGCCGCTGCTGCCGCCGCCAACGTCGCCATCAGTTCCTCCTCCTCAACCGCCAAGGCAAAAGTGCAACGTCAAGCATCAAGACAAAGTCCGCCGCCAATTGCAGCGGATACAGTAACTGCAGCAGCAGCAGCAGCAACAGCAGTAACAAAGACAACAACAACAACAACACGCAGCGAAGGACGCAGCGGTCAGCGGCGTCGCAGTAGCAGCAGTAATCCAAACGCCGGCAACACGAAAGCGACCAGCGGCAGCGGTGGAGCTGGCTGCGCCGGCGTCGCTGGTGGCGGTGGAGGCGGAGGCGGCGGTGCTGCTGGCGGTACGGCCAACATTAAGCAAAGCGTCAGTCGCAATAGCAACATACGCAGCAGCTCCTCCAATAGCACCATGGCATCAGCGAATCATCGCGGCGGACGCGGCGGTGTCACCGGAGCCGGCGCTGGTGCTGCCGATGGTAATGCGGCCGGTTTGCAGTTTGGTTCCGCCTGGTTTCAACGCAAAATCAATTTAAGGCCACAGCATCGTGGCGTACATCTGGTCACCGAGGAAATACTTAGACAAATGCCGGAACTGACGCAATTCTCAGTGGGATTATGTCATATGCAAAGTAAGTAGAAAACTTCTTAAAGTTACAGCAATACATGGAGCAATATGTTGTCCTCTGCTCAACTTCGTGTATTGTCCTCTACGAGTTCAGTTACGTATTGCTGTTCTTTTTTTTTTTTTTTGGCTTTAAGAATTTTTTAGAGGCAAGCTTCCACTCTTGGCTCCTAGTCTCCTTCCTCTTATACATTTTTTTTTTGCCCATTTTGGTGTTTACACAAATCAGCAGACGGCCGTCAAATAAATAGCTTTGATTCGAACCGAGAAGTCCTTAGAAAAAAGGACATCAAAGCATTTGACGGCCGTCTGCTGATTTGTGTAAACACCAAAATGGGCAAAAAAAAAATGTATAAGAGGAAGGAGACTAGGAGCCAAGAGTGGAAGCTTGCCTCTAAAATTCTTAAAGCCAAAAAAAAAAAA
>JBAMBR010002330.1:0-50450 GCA_037044475.1 Zaprionus obscuricornis | reverse complement strand
ATTATGCATGATCAACAATAATTCTCTATATAAATATATAATAATATTTATATATATTTATTTTATTTTTTTTATTATTTTAAATATTTTTTTTTTTTTTTTGCAAAAATTACTCTTTTATATACTGCTTTTGCTTTAATTAACTTGTCAGAGACACACCCACAAAACTCTGTTGCTTATCACCGTCATTGCCGTCGTCGTCGTCGTCGTCGTCTTTGTCGTTTTGCACTGTCTATTGATAAGCTTGCCAGCTGGCGCTTTAAAAGGGGGGGAGAAGGGGAGAGAAGAGATAGAGTCTGTGTATATGTGCTAGTAGTACGAACAGTCTACGAATAGTTTATAAATATTAAAACAAAGAAAGAACGAAAAAAAAACATTGTCAAAATTTTCCAATGCGAACAAAAAACAAAAATAAAAAAATAAAAAAAAATGGCTCAAAGTTCAGACTCAATAAATAGGCTAAAGTTATAATTTAAATTGTTACTAACCCATAAAAAAAAAATAAAAAAGATTTTTTATTTTTTAAATATTTAATTTTTATTATAAATGAAAAATCTTTATAAAGAAAAATTACAAAAAAAATTTAAAAACACTTGAAAATATTTATATTATTATTCGCGCGTTATTTTATCGCTTTTGCTTATTTTTACCGTGTGTGTGTTGTAACAAACGAGTGCAAATTAAATTAAAACTATAAAAAAAATAAAAAATAAAAAATAAAAAAATAATAAAAAAAAGAGTTTGTAAAATATAAAATTAAAAAAAAAGTTAAACGCTCCTCATGCTAATTTAAACTTACGCAACGCGTTTTTACAGTAATCTTGAGAACAAACATGAGATTTATTCACTTGCACAACAAACGGCGGCAAGTGAACAGAAACAGCAACAACAACAACAATTACAACAATTACAACAATTACCTGCAACAATTAATAACAACGAAAATATTGCTGCAACTGAAACAATTGAGAAAGAAATTGTTAATGCAACAACAACAGCAACAACAGCAAAAACAGAAGAAACAAATGAAACAACAGCAACAACATCAACAACAGCAACAGCAACTTTAGACAAACCCAAAGTGATTGAGACTGCAACAGAAACAATAATAAAAGCAACAACAACAGCAACAGCAACAATTAATAATAATAATAATAATAATAATAATAATATCAAGGCAACTGCAACTGCAACTGCAACTGCTGCAATTAACCCACCAACAACAGCAACAGCAGCAACAACAACATCAACAAATTCAATTGTAACTCTAACACCACCAACAACTCCACCAACAAGTCCCCCAAACAACAACACAACAACCTCAACATTAGATAAAAACCAACAACAATCCCAACAGCAACAGCAACAGCAACAACAACAATTGCTGCTTATCAAACGTGAAAATAATTCGCCTGGCCCACACACCATAACAGCTCAACTCTTTAGCAACAGCAACAATTGCAACAACAACAACAGCAGCAGCAACATTGTGAAAAATTGCAACAATAATAAAAATTTGTTGCGTCTTGAAGAGAAACGTCCAAAATCTGTGACTGCTTCAGTAATACGACCAACAACAGCAGCAACAGCACTAGCAACATCAACAGTAACATCAGCAACAATTGCTGCTGCATCTGCTAGTTGCGTGAACATTAAACGTAATACATTTGCTGTCGCTGCTGCCGCCGCAGCGGCTGCACAGCCGCCAACAACAACAGCAACAGCTGCAATATTGTCGCAAAGCAATCAACAGCAGCAACAACAAACATTGCAACAACAACAGCAGCAGCAACAACAAACACAAGATATGAATAAAGGATTCTTATCATTTCCTGACGATGTTCGAGGTTTAACAAGTAAGTAAAAATTAATCGATAACAATTTTACAGACTTATGCAAGCAAAAGGTGTGCAAATAAATCTATAACAAATATTATATAGTATATATATTATATAGTATATATATCATATAGTATATATACTTTTGTTTAGTTCATCAGTTTGTCTCTGCAGCTGTCGCAGCGTCAACTGATAAGCGTCAAATTAAGTGCATTTCGTACGCTTTGAAATGATTCAAATTGTGTTTCTGTTTCTGTTTCTGTTTGTTGATTAGATTGATGAAATGAACGTATGTATCAATAGGTCAGTGATTAGCTTAGCTTAGCGAAGCTTATAAGATCGATTATATGGCATCTAAACTCGATGATCTATATATAGAACATATGACAGTTGAATGCCGTTGAACTAGCATTTTGTATTGGAATTTCATTGAATTTATCGAGTTAAACTCGATATCGATACATAAATATACATTAAATATTCGAGATTTGGTGTCTTCAGTTATTGCTAGTTATCGATAGTTTCAATTTATTCATTACATGTCTTTTGATTCTATATTAATCCATTTTACATTTATCGATTACATATCTATCGATTCCATCAAACGATTTTATAATTGTTGAGTTTTTCTATTGAATCAATATCAATTAATTTTACATTATTCGATTTAATATTTATCGATATAATAACTATCGATACATTTATATATCGATATAAAATCTATCGATGCAAGTGTCAATATCTTCTAAATCAATACCAAAAATTAAATACCTATAAATTTCACATTTATCGATTACACATATATCGATTTTATATTTATCGATAATAACTACAATATTTTTTTAATCAATATTAATATCATGCCAAGTAATTCTAAAATTTCTATAAATTCGATAAACTATCAAAACAAAAATGTATCGATTGCACATAGTATATCGATTTCATATTTATCGATAATAACTACAATATTTTTTTAATCAATATTAATATCAAGCCAAGTAATTCTAAAATTTCTATTAATTCGATAAACTATCAAAACAAAATGTATCGATTCCAAATTATCGAAATATTTATATCAAAATAGTAAAAAAAAAAATAAATAAAAATTTTTGCTATGATTCCATAGCTAAGTTACACAGAAAAAATAAAAATAATATGCATATACATATATATATAAATTTCCGTTAGAAATTCTTTAATATTTTAGCTATATAAATAGTATATAATTGTTCCGTAATATTATCTATATCTATTATCTGTATCTATATCTATAAAAAAAATTGCTAACAAGTTCTATATAAACAATAGCAAAATTAACATTATAGATAATGTTGAAAGTACTTTACATTTGTAGAAAACTTATTAAAACTGAATGACAAAACACAATTATTAAGTGTTGAGAAATTGAAAGAATTATTTGATGTATTGAAGATTGATTGACGAAATGAATAACTTGAAAATTTGTTTGATAACTTTTGTAAATGAAAATTGATTTTGATAAAAATTGAAATACAAATTTCGTATAAAGTAAGAAAAAAAAAGAAGAAAAATTATAAATATCATAATGTGTATAATGAATGTGCTATAAAACACACCTACGCTATATTGATAGATATGAATATGAATATGTAGATATATATATGAAGATATATATATATATATATATATATGTAATATATATATATGTGATTATTGAATAGCGCTAAATTCACGTACAATTCTCCAGAGTTGAAAATAAAAAAAAAATATATACAAAAACAGGAATAAACCGAAAATGAAAAAAAAAATTAATAATGTGCATTACCAGCAGTAGCAGCGACAGCAGCAGCAACAGCAGCTAGAGACATCAAGGCTAAAGTCGACTTTTGTCTAATCTACATAAGTCTAGTATATATTATATATAGTATAAATGTTGTATTATGTATATATGCATGTGTGTGTATGTATGTGTGTCTGTGTGTGTGTGTGTGTGTATGTGTTTGTTTATTGTATGCATATTTATACACTGTCCACTTATAGTTAGCTATAGCTTGCTGTTGCTGTTGTTATTGTTGCTGCTGGGTTGCTCGGTCGTGCCTGTTTATAATGTAATAAGCAATAGGCAAAAACAACACAAACTATAGCAACAACTACAACAACAACTATAACAACAACAACAACAACAATAGCAACATTAGCAATAACAATGTGGCGAAGCGCATGACGTGCGCTATTTGATGTGATTTGACGCATTGTCGCAATACGCTGCTATAAGCGAGCGTCGGTACTTTAATTGGTCAAACTGTCGTTTTAGTCACTTTGTCACTTTGTCAGTCAGTCAGTCAGTCAGTCAGTGAGTCAATTATTAAATCAGTCAGTTAGTCAATTTCATACGTCTGTCTGTCTGTCTCTCTGTCTGTTTGTCGTTTAGTTTTTTGCCATTGCGCTTATCGTCAACATTTTCTGGCCGCAATTTGCGCAAATCAAACGATTTATTTATTTTTTTTTTTTCTTGTTGTTGTCGTCATTGTTTTTGTTTTTGTTGTTATTGCATGCATTTTGTAAACAAAGTGCAGCAAACTCGCCTGATACTCGATTATATATACTATATACTCTATACTATATATTCTATATATATATATATATATTTATTATATATATAAAACATTATGTATTGATTTATATTCGATGTATCAGCGCATTTTGCCGGTTGGCATATAACTTTTTTTTCTGTATTTTTTTTCTTCTATTACGTGGAATTTTTTTTATTATTTATTTATATTTTTTCCCTTGCTTGATTTTATTTTTATTTTTATATTATTATTATTATTATATGTTCGTTATTTCCCATGTTTTTTGTTTTCGATTTTTGTGTCATTATTACAAGCTTCATTGCTTTGAATTATTACGCATACGTCGCGTTAGCCACAAAAACCACAATTAGTATTTTCTTAATAATTTTTATTTTTATTTTTTTTTTTATGCTCGTTGACATTTATAGATTTTTAATACTTTTTCGATTTTTATATATCAGCATATCAAGTTTTTGTTTTTTTTTTTATTTATTTTTGTTTTCATTATGAAAATGTTTGTTTATTTGAAGCGTTGAAAAATATTTATTAATGTAAATATAAATATTTATTAAATGTAAATATAAACATTTATTAAATGTAATTTTATTTATGTTGTAATTACACAGCGCAGCAGAAAAATATTTTTTTTTCTTTTTTTTTTTGTAAATATTTTTTTTATATATTTTTTTGTATTTTTTTTTTAATATTTTTATTTTAATAATATATTTTAAATATTTTTTTTATATATTTTTTGTATTTTTTATTTTTTAAATATTTTTTAATAATATATTTTAAATATTTTTAAATATTTCAAATATTTTTTTTTTATTTTTTTTTTATATTTTTTTTGTATTTTTTTTAAATATTTGTTTTTAGTAATATATTTTATTATTTTGTTTTTTAATATTTTAATATTATTTTTTTGAATATTTAATATTTTTTTTATTATTTATTTATTTATTATTTTATTATTGTTTTAATTAATATGCAAATATTAATTTAAAATATTCTTTAATTTTTTTTGCTTTTATTTATAATTT
Organism: Zaprionus obscuricornis; assembly: GCA_037044475.1. Classification (NCBI taxonomy): domain Eukaryota; kingdom Metazoa; phylum Arthropoda; class Insecta; order Diptera; family Drosophilidae; genus Zaprionus; species Zaprionus obscuricornis. Next base: position 45,020 of record JBAMBR010002330.1, on the reverse strand, counting down.
CTCTTATATTTTTGTCATTCAATTTTTATTTATTTTCAATTTTGATTTTGCAAGTATTTTTTATTTATTTTTATTTATTATTTTTTTTTTGTTGTTGTTGTCGCAGCATGTTGAAATATGTTGAGGCTCTCTTCACTGTATATGAATATTAAGTTGAGCCAATTAATATGTTAAGTGATGGTGCCTGTCGTCCAGTGGCCGCATTCGTTTGGCAAAACTTGTTGGCACGTGTGCCAAGGTTCTTTGGCCATGGATCATGGCACTCTTTTTTTTTTTTCATTTTTTTTTTTTGCCGCCCATTTTGACAGTTGTGTCGAGATCTGTTTTCTCTACTTTTCTCTTTCACACTTTCACACTTTGTGCTGCCCCCCCTGCCACTTATTTGCCACGTAGCAACTCCCACACATAGCAGAGCAGCGGCGACTTATGATCTTCCATATCTTTTTAGCTAGATCAGCTACAGATAGATAGACAGATAGATATATCTACCATAATTTTAGGCAATATCATAGACATTTTGGACACACTGCTGCTGTTGCTTCCTTGCCTTGCCTTGCCGCGCGTGTATTTTTAAAGACGCGAGCTGCATTTCACTTGGAAACTGTTGAAAAAAAAAATAAAATAAAATAAAATTGACAATTGGTTTTTTTTTTCGGTCTCTCTTCACTTTTCTTTTCTTTCTTTTGTATTCTCTTCGTTTTCGTTTTCATTTTCATTTTCTTTGATTTTTTTTTTAATTTTTTTTTCTGGTATGTTGACATTTTGTGCTGGCTGCAGACGCCACACGCAGCAACAGCAGCAGCAGCAGCTACTTCAGTATCTTTATATTTATTGTAGTTGTTGCTGTTGTTGTTGTTGTTGTTGTTGTTGTTAGTGTGTTTTTTTTTTTTATTTCTTCTTCAAAGTGTCTATATTTATTTTTGTTTTTAGTGGAACGTAAATAAACAGGGAAGCGCGCACTTATTATATTTATTTTCGTTTTAAGATAATCGTGAAATAGTATTGCCCGCAGTTTTGTAGCATTTTGATGATTAGTCAGCTACAGCAGCTCTATGAGTGTCAGTGTGAGAAGGAGAGAGAGACATAGAGAGAGATAGAGTTATTATAGATACAATATAGATACTATTGATGCTTGAAGAAGATTTATCTATTATATAATATCTATATTATTTTATATTACATTCTACAGTAAATATTCGCTACGACAAACAAGCAACATCAGCAGGCAACACTGAAGTGTCATCGTACACTTGGCAAGTTTTTTTTTTATATTTCTTTTGCTTTGGGTAATTTTCCAATTGAAATTTGTAATTGTTAAAAAAAAAAAAATCTTCCACTCGCGACGAGCGTCGCACGACATAACGGTAGTTAATCAGTTGTTGTAACACAATTACAATTGTATTGCGCATAGATAACATTCAAACATTACACGTGCCAACATTACCAGCTCCTCCCCCCTCCTCCCTACTCCTACTGCTAGACTTACACCTTGTAATTGCTTAAACATTTGATTTTTGAGGGACATTTGTTTTTTTATTTTTTTTTTTATTTTTTTCAAATATTATTTTAACCTACAGAGATGAAAGATAACTTTTTTTTTCAACTATCTATCTATCTATCTATCTATCGTTGACTATCGCTAACTATCGTTTAACCTTCGCACGCTTTGCTAGCATTTTATAGACAAATATTTTGCTATAATCAAATTTAATGTATTTCACAGTCAAGACTCGTTTATAGCAGACAAAAAAAAAAAAAAAAAAAATATAATTATAAATAATATTAAATATGATAAGCTGCCAAGAGAAAAATATTATTAGCTGTATTAATGAGTATTTACTGTAGTTTGAAAAATGCTGATAGTGCGCTACGCACAGATAGACATGTAGAGACACGCATAGACACGCATGTACACTATATACTAAATATTAAATAATGGTCGCCTAATCGTCGCAAAACTCTCAGAATTCTCAAGTTCTCGGCATTCCTTCTTCTCTATCCCGAATTTTTCTATGCGCACTTCTCACAATGCGGAAAAGCTAAATATTTTTTGTCTATTTTTTTTTGTCGTTATTTTCTATATTCAATGATTTGCTCTTTCTCTCTATCTCTATCTCTCTCTCTATCTCTCTCTGTCATCTTTTGTGTTTTCATGTTTTCTCTCTTGTATTTTCTTCATCTCTTATTCAGCTTCTTCTTCTCCTTCTTCTTCTTCTGGACTTTATGCCGAACTTTGATTTAAGTTTTGCGCCTCAAGATTTATTTGTTTCAATTGAAAAAGAAAAAGAAAAAAAAAAAAAAAAAAAAAAAAACTATGTCGAACATTGAGTTTCAACTTTTTAAGTTGTTCTTCATCTTTTTTTCATCTTCTTCTTTTCTCACTCACAACTTGTGTGTGTGTGTGTGTGTTTGTCTAGTCACGCGTTAGACAACATTTAACTTGTTCTAGAAAAACTTTCGAAAAAAATACAAAAAAAAAATAAAAAATAAAAATCATTTCAAGTGCATTGAATGTGGCTCAAGTGCAGCTGCTGCGACTGCGACTGTGACTGTGACTGCGACTGTTGCCGTGGCTGCTGCTGCAGTGCGTCGTTTGTGGCGAGTTAAGACCTTAAGCGTGGGGCATGTCACGAGATGCGACACAGTCTCTTTTATTTTACATTTTTATTCACTTTTTATTATTCTTATATTCATTTATTATTACTATTACGTGTGCTTGGTCAGCAGCAGCAACAGCAACAGCAGCAGCAGCAGCGCAGTTATACTAATTACCTTGTGCAAAAATTAGATGCTAAAAAAAAAAAAATGTTCACATGCTTTTATATTTTGAAGGCCTTGCACTTTACACATTTTCTACAAAAACAAAAAATAAAACTCAAGTATAACGACTATGAGTGTACACTATAAATATGTATACAAATATAGTTTAGCATTGCGTAACCTAAACATAACAAATTTTAGGCGCTTTAACTAAATTAGTTACAAAGTTCTGACTAAACAAATTGAAAATTGTTGAAATGCAATTAAAATGTTTGCATAATGTGTAAAGTTTGTAAATGAAACTATGAGCAATAATTTTTGATTACATTTATGATAGTATGGTCAATCAGTCAATCATTTCATCAGTTGATTAGTCAAATAATCAAACATTCAATCAGTCAATCATTGAATCAGTCAGTCATTGAATCATTCAATCTTTCAATTAGCCAATCATTCAATCAGTGAATTAGTCAATCATTCAATTAGTCAAACATTTTATTAGTCATACAATCAGTCATTAAATCAGTCAATCATACAATCATTCGAACAGTCAATCATTCAATCAGTTAATCGTTTAATCATTCAAAGAGTCATTCAAACAGTTAATCAATCAGAAAATCATATAAACATTCAATCTTTCAATTATTCACTCATTGAATCAGTCAATCATTCAATAAGTCAATTATTCAAACAGTCAGTCATTCAATCAGTCAATCAGTAAAAATCTAGGATAAGCCTAGAGCACAAGCTATATAACAATTTAAAGTTCTCTAAATATTTTTACAGTTACACATAGATTTGATTAAACGAAAGATAAAAATTAAAAACTGTTTACTTTTAACACTAGGTATACTCTACGTATAGTCATAGGCTTCTCTATGAAAGAAGCAAAGACAAGCAGCAGCAGAAGCAACAACAGCAGCAGCAGCAGCATATTATATTATCATGTGCCATAATTTCAGTTTTTATTACTATTTTTCATTACACATTTCTTGTTGTTGTTGTTGTTGTTGTTGTTTAACTCTTTTGCCAGTAGTTATATGAGTATATACTATATAGATATCTATATCTGTATCTATATATATATATATATATATATATATATATATATATTATATATGTACTTGTAATTTTTCTGGGCCTTTTTCTTGTTGCCTTAAAGCGACGTCGAGTAGCACTTGTGTGTCATAATTATAAGTCGTCGCCCTGGGGGGTCGGTCAGGTGTTTGAGGCTTACACTCTACTCTTCATCTCTCTCTCTCTCACTCTCTCTTTCTCTTTCTTTCTCGCTCTCTCTTTCACTCTTTCTCTCTCACTGTGCATGTCTGTGTGTTTGCATTGTTAATTAATTTGTTTTTGCCGCTATTGTATGTAGTGTATATAGTACTGCAAGTGCAAGTGCGAGTGAGATGGCATGCTACATATACATATATATATATATATAATATATATATAATATTATGAGTATAAAGTGCAGTGAAAACGTTTTGTGCTAAAGCCTTAAGCCTTTTTTTTTAGTGTATTTGTAGTTGTAGTTTTTATGCCCCTGCAGTGGATCATATAACTTTTGTCAAACACTTCGCCAGTCGAGCTGCATATATAGAGAATATTAAATGAATGTTGAGTATATAGAGCAGAAAGAGATAGCAATAGTTTTGATAATAAAAAAAATTTTGATAATGTTGCATAATTTCCTTATTATAAAATTTAATTATTTACAAAATTGTATAATACTTGAATGAGTTATGAGAGAGAGAGAGAGAGAGAGAGAGTGAGTGATAGAGAGAGAGAAGTGCATGCAAAAGTCGTTGCAAAAACTGCAAAATAGTTTTATCAAACGCTTTTCAAAAAATACTTATAGTTCGACCAACACTTGTTGTCGTTGGTCATTGAAAAAAAATAATAAAAAAAAAAAATAAAAATAATAATAAAATCAATAATAAAAAAAAAGAAAGAAAAAAAAATATAGGTGCTTGTAATATGATTGAAGGTTTTTTTGTTTTTTTTTTTTGTAGTGCAATTGCAATTTTTTTTAAAATTTTTTTTTCTATTTGTATGCAGAGAACTTAAACTATACGAAGATAAGATAGAACTTTAGGTTTTTTTTTCTATTTTTATAGATACACGATGGCAATAAAATATAAGTGCATATACTAAGTGTAGTTAGATTAGACATAGGCCTAAACATAACAATTTATATATATATATATATATATAGGGAAGTCATGGGGGCCCTTATATGATTTGTTGACTATTTAAGTAAGAGTCCGAATATAGTTAAGATTATTTCTATTATACAATTTAATTTAGTATAACAACAACAATATATGAATAGTATTTAGTTTATACCGGTTTCATATGCTAGTTTAGCAGCCGCTCCTCCTTATTACAGCTATATATATATATAATATATATATTTCTATATATTATTATTATTATATATTTATTTACTTAATATTGTTGACATTTTTTTTCTTACTGCTGCTGCTGCTTGTGACGCGCATACCGAATCTTTTATAGTGTTGATTATGAGATGCAAAACGATAAGCCATGTTCCGGGGCCTTGACTCTTGTTTAGCCTTAGACTTTAGCTACTCTTGCACTTCTCTCTCTCTCTATCACTCACTCACTCATTCTCTCTCTCTCTCTCAGTAAGTATTACACAATTTTGTAAATAATTAAATTTTATAATAAGGAAATTATGCAACATTATCAAAAATTTTTTTATTATCAAAACTGTTGCTATCTCTTTCTGCTCTATATGCTCAACATTCATAAAATATTCTCTATATATGCAGCTCAACTGAAGAGAGAGAGAGAGAGAGAGAGAGAGAGAGAGAGAGAGAGAGAGAGAGAGAGAGAGAGAGAGAGAGAGAGAGAGAGAGAGAGAGAGAGAGAGAGAGAGAGAGAGAGAGAGAGAGAGAGAGAGAGAGAGAGAGAGAGAGAGAGAGAGAGAGAGAGAGAGAGAGAGAGAGAGAGAGAGAGAGAGATATAGATATCTATATAGTATATACTCATATAACTACTGGCAAAAGAGTTAAACAACAACAACAACAAGAAAAGAAATGTGTAATGAAAAATAGTAATAAAAACTGAAATTATGGCACATGATAATATAATATGCTGCTGCTGCTGCTGCTGCTGCTGCTGTTGCTGCTGCTGCTGCTGTTGCTGCTGCTTGTCTTTACGTTTTTCATAGAGAGGCCTATGACTATACGTAGTATTATACCTAGTGTTAAAAAGTAAACAGTTTTTAGATTTTTATCTTTCGTTTAATCAAATCTATGTGTAACTGTAAAAATATTTAGAGCTCTCAAAATTGTTATATAGCTTGTGCTTATCCTAGATTTTTTAGGGATAGAATGATTGAATCATGGAATAAATAACTGATTGAATGATTGACTGTTTAAATAATTGACTGATTGAATGATTGACTGATTCAATGAGTGAATGATTGAAAGATTGATTGTTTATATGATTTTCTGATCGATTAATTGACTGATTGACTCTTTGAATGATTGAATGTTTGAAAGATTGAGTCATTGACTAATTGAATGATTGCCTGATTGGCTCATTTAATGGCTGAATGACTGATTTAATGATTGAATAATTGACTGATTGAACGATTGACTGTTCGAATGATTGAATTGTTGACTGATTGAATGACTGATTGTATAACTGATAAAATGTTTGACTAATTGAATGATTGAAATATTCACGAATTGAATGATTGAAATATTGACTGATTGAATGATTGAACGATTAACTGATTAATGATTGACTATTCGAATGATTGTATGATTGACTGATTGAACCATACTACCATAAATTTAATCAAAAAGTATTGATCATAGTTTACTTTACACATTATGCAAACATTTTAATTGCATTTCAACAATTTTCATTTGTTTAGTCAGAACTTTGTAACTAAAATAGTTAAAGCGTCTAAAATTTATTATGTTTAGGCTACGCAATACTAAACTCAAAGTTGTATACATATTTATAGTGTACACTCATAGTCGTTATACTTGAGTTTTATTTTATTTTTGTTTTGTAGAAAATGTGTAAGGTGCAAGGCCTTCAAAATATAAAAGCATGTGAACATTTTTTTTTTTTTTAGCATCTAATTTTTGCACAAGGTAATTAGTATAACTGCGCTGCTGTTGCTGCTGCTGCCGTTGCTGCTGCTGTTGCTGCTGCTGTTGCTGCTGCTGCTGACCAAGCACACGTAATAGTAATAATAAATGAATATAAGAATAATAAAAATTGAATAAAAATGTAAAATAAAAGAGACTGTGTCGCATCTCGTGACATGCCCCACGCTTAAGGTCTTAACTCGCCACAAACGACGCACTGCAGCAGCAGTCGCAGTCACAGTCGCAGCAGCTGCACTTGAGCCACATTCAATGCACTTGAAATGATTTTTATTTTTTTATTTTTTTTTGTATTTTTTTTCGAAAGTTTTTCTAGAACAAGTTAAATGTTGTCTAACGCGTGACTAGACAAACACACACAAACACACACACACACACACACAAGTTGTGAGTGAGAAAAGAAGAAGATGATGATGATGAAAAAAAATAAGATGAAGAACAACTTAAAAAGTTGAAACTCAATGCTCGACGACATAGTTTTTTTTTTTTTCTTCTTTTTCAATTGAAACAAATAAATCTTGAGGCGCAAAACTTAAATCTAAGTTCGGCATATAGTCCAGAAGAAGAAGAAGAAGATATTCAGCTTCTTCTGAGATTCTGAGATGAAGAAAATACAAGAGAAAACATGAAAATACAAAAGCTGACAGAGAGATAAAGAGAGAGAGAGAGAGGGAGAGAGAGAGGGAGAGAGAGAGAGAGAGAGAGAGAGAGAGAGAGAGAAAGATAGAGAGATAGAGATAGAGAAAGAGCAAATCATTGAATATAGAAAATAACGGCAGAAAAAAATAATAAAAAAAAATAGACAAAAAATATTTTGCTTTTCCGCATTGTGAGAAGTGCGCATAGAAAAATTCGGGATAGAGAAGAAGGAATGCCGAGCGAGAACTTGAGAATTCTGAGAGTTTTGCGACGATTAGGCGACCATTTAATATTTAGTATATAGAGTACATGCGTGTCTATGCGTGTCTCTACATGTCTATGTCACTGTCTATCAGTCTGTGCGTAGCGCACTATCAGCATTTTTCAAACTACAGTAAATACTCATTAATACAGCTAATAAATACTTTATTTTTCTTAGCTTATCATATTTAATATTATTTATAATTATTTTTTATTATTTTTTTACTATTTTTTTTTTTGTCTGCTATAAACGAATCTTGACTGTGAAATACATTAAATTTGATTATAGCAAAATACTTGTCTATAAAATGCTAGCAAAGCGTGCGAAGGTTAAACGATAGTTAGCGATAGTCAACGATAGATAGATAGATAGTTGAAAAAAAAAGTTATCTTTCATCTCTGTAGGTTAAATAATATTTGAAAAAAATAAAATAAAAAATAAAAAAAAAAATAAAAAAAAATAAAAAACAAATATCCCTCAAAAATCAAATGTTTAAGCAATTACAAGGTGTAAGACTAGAAGTAGGAGTAGTGGGGGATGGGGGGTTGGTAATGTTGGCACGTGTAATGTTTGAATGTTATCTATGCGCAAGACAATTGTAATTGTGTTACAACAACTGATTAACTAACGTTATGTCGTGCGACGCTCGTCGCGAGTGGAAGATTTTTTTTTTTAACAATTACAAATTTCAATTGGAAAATTACTCAAAGCAAAAGAAATATAACAAAAAAAATAATGAAATATTACAGTGTATAACTTGCCAAGTGTACGATGACACTTCAGAGTCTAAAAGTTGCCTGTTGTCATAGCGAATATTTACTGTAGAATGTAATATGAAATAATATAGATATTATATAATAGATAAATCTTCTTCAAGCATCAATAGTAATGTATCTATAATAACTCTATCTGTCTCTCTCTATGTCTCTCTCTCTCTCTCTCTCTCCTTCTCACACTCACACTGACACTCATAGAGATTCTGTAGCTGACTAATCATCAAAATGCTACAAAACTGCGGGCACGATTATCTTAAAACGAAAATAAATATAATAAGTGCGCGCTTCCCTGTTTATTTACGTTCCACTAAAAACAAAAATAAATATAGACACTTTGAAGAAGAAATAAAAAAAAAAAACACACTAACAACAACAACAATAACAACAGCAACAGCAACAACTACAATAAATATAAAGATACTGAAGTAGCTGCTGCTGCTGCTGTTGCTGCTGCTGCTGCGTGTGGCGTCTGCAGCCAGCACAAAATGTCAACATACCAGAAAAAAAATTAAAAAAAAAATCAAAGAAAATGAAAATGAAAACGAAAACGAAGAGAATACAAAAGAAAGAAAAGAAAAGTGAAGAGAGACCGAAAAAAAAAACCAATTGTCAATTTTATTTTATTTTTTATTTTTTTTCAACAGTTTCCAAGTGAAATGCAGCTCGCGTCTTTAAAAATACACGCGCGGCAAGGCAAGGCAAGGAACCAGCAGCAGCAGTGTGTCCAAAATGTCTATGATATTGCCTAAAATTATGGTAGATATATGGCAGATATATCTATCTTTCTATCTATCTGTAGCTGATCTAGCTAAAAAGATATGGAAGATCATAAGTCGCCGCTGCTCTGCTATGTGTGGGAGTTGCTACGTGGCAAATAAGTGGCAGGGGGGCAAGCACAAAGTGTGAAAGTGTGAAAGAGAAAAATAGAGAAAACAGATCTCGACACAACTGTCAAAATGGGCGGCAAAAAAAAAAAGTGCCATGATCCATGGCCAAAGAACCTTGGCACACGCGCCAACAAGTTTTGCCAAACGAATGCGGCCACTGGACGACAGGCACCATCACTTAACATATTAATTGGCTCAACTTAATATTCATATACAGTGAAGAGAGCCTCAACATATTTCAACATGCTGCGACAACAACAACAACAAAAAAAATAATAAATAAAAATAAATAAAAAATACTTGCAAAATCAAAATTGAAAATAAATAAAAATTGAAAGAAAAAAAATATAAGAGAAATAATAAATAAAAACAAAAAAAAATTAAAGAATATTTTAAATTAATATTTGCATATTAAGTAAAACAATAATAAAATATTAAATAAATGAATAAATAATAAAAAAAAAATATTAAATATTACAAAAAATATATTAAAATATTAAAAAACAAAATAATAAAATATATTATTAAAAACAAATATTTAAAAAAAAATACAAAAAAGTATATAAAAAAATATTTAAAAATATTTAAAATATATTAGTAAAATAAAAATATTTAAAAAAAAAAAATACAAAAAAAATATTTAAAATATTTAAAAATATTTAAAATATATTATTAAAAACAAAAAAAAAATATTTAAAAAAAAATACAAAAAAATATAAAAAAAAAATATTTACAAAAATAAAATTATTTTTCTGCTGCGCTGTGTAATTACAACATAAATATAATTACATTTAATAAATATTAATATTTACATTACATTAATAAATATTAATATTTACATTAATAAATATTTATATTTACATTAATAAATATTTTTCAACGCTTCAAATAAACAAACATTTTCATAATGAAAACAAAAATAAATAAAAAAAACAAAAACTTGATATGCTAATATATAAAAAAATTCAAAAAGTATTAAAAATCTATAAATGTCAACGAGCATAAAAAAAAAATAAAAATAAAAAATAAAAATTATTAAGAAAATACTAATTGTGGTTTTTGTGGCTAATGCGACGTATGCGTAATAATACAAAGCAATGAAGCTTGTAATAATGACACAAAATCGAAAACAAAAAACATGGGAAATAACAAAAAAAAAATATAATAATAATAATAATATAAAAATAAAAATAAAAACCAAGCAAGGGAAAAAATATAAATAAATAAATAAAAAATTCCACGTAATAGAAGAAAAAAAAATACAGAAAAAAAAAAAAAGTTGTATGCCAACCGGTAAAATGCGCTGATACATCGAATATAAATCAATACATAATGTTTTATATATATAATATATATATATAGAATATATAGTATAGAGTATATAGTATATATAATCGAGTATCAGGCGAGTTTGCTGCACTTTGTTTACAAAATGCATGCAATAACAACAAAAACAAAAACAATGACGACAACAACAAGAAAAAAAAAATAAATAAATAAATCGTTTGATTTGCGCAAATTGCGGCCAGAAAATGTTGACGATAAGCGCAATGGCAAAACTAAACGACAAACAGACAGAGAGACAGACAGAGAGACGTATGAAATTGACTAACTGACTGATTGACTGATTTAATAATTGACTCACTGACTCACTGACTGACTGACAAAGTGACTAAAACGACAGTTTGACCAATTAAAGTACCGACGCTCACTCACAGCAGCGTATTGCGACAATGCGTCAAATCACATCAAATAGCGCACGTCATGCGCTTCGCCACATTGTTATTGCTAATGTTGCTATTGTTGTTGTTGGTGTTATTGTTGTAGTTGTTGTTGCTATAGTTTGTGTTGTTTTTGCCTATTGCTTATTACATTATAAACAGGCACGACCGAGCAACCCAGCAGCAACAATAACAACAGCAACAGCAAGCTATAGCTAACTATAAGTGGACAGTGTATAAATATGCATACAATAAACAAACACACACACACACACACACACACAGAGACACACATATGCATATATACATAATACAACATTTATACTATATATAATATATACTAGACTTATGTAGATTAGACAAAAGTCGACTTTAGCCTTGATGTCTCTAGCTGCTGTTGCTGCTGCTGTCGCTGCTACTGCTGCTAATGCACATTATTAATTTTTTTATTTTTTTTTTTTTTCATTTTCGGTTTATTCCTGTTTTTGTATATTTTTTTCAACTCTGGAGAATTGTACGTGAATTTAGCGCTATTCAATAATCACATATATATATTACATATATACATATATATCTTCATATATATATCTTCATATTCACATTTATCTATCAATATAGCGTAGGTGTGTTTTATAGCACATTCATTATACACATTATGATATTTATAATTTTTTTTACTATATATATGAAATTGTATTTCAATTTTTATCAAAATCAATTTTCATTTACAAAAAAGTTATCAAACAATTTTCAAGTCAATATTCATTTCGTCAATCAATCTTCAATACGTCAAATAATTCTTTCAATTTCTTAACACTTAATAATTGTGTTTTGTCATTCAGTTTTAATAAGTTTTCTACAAATGTAAAGTACTTTCAACATTATCTATAATGTTAATTTTGCTATTGTTTATATAGAACTTGTTAGCAATTTTTATAGATATAGATGTAGATATAGATAATATAACGGAACAATTATATACTATTTATATAGCTAAAATATTAAAGAATTTCTAACGGAAATTTATACATATATGTATATGCATATATATATTTTTTTTTCTGTGTAACTTAGCTATGGAATCATGGAAAAAATTTTTATTTATTTTTTTTACTATTTTGATATAAATATTTCGATAATTTGGAATCGATACACTTTGTTTTGATAGTTTATCGAATTTATAGAAATTTTAGAATTACTTTGGCATGATATTAATATTGATTTAAAAAAAATGGTAGTTATTATCGATAAATATGAAATCGATATACTATGTGCAATCGATAAATTTTTGTTTTGATAGTTTATCGAATTTATAGAAATTTTAGAATTACTTGGCATGATATTAATATTGATTAAAAAAATTGTAGTTATTATCGATAAATATAAAATCGATATATGTGTAATCGATAAATGTGAAATTTATAGGTATTTAATTTTTTGGTATTGATTTAGAAGATATTGACACTTGCATCGATAGATTTTATATCGATATATAAATGTATCGATAGTTATTATATCGATAAATATTAAATCGAATAATGTAAAATTAATTGATATTGATTCAATAGAAAAACTCAACAATTATTAAATCGTTTGATGGAATCGATAGATATGTAATCGATAAATGTAAAATGGATTAATATAGAATCAAAAGACATGTAATGAATAAATTGAAACTATCGATAACTAGATAGATGATTTGATAGATATTGGACACGATAGCAATAACTGAAGACACCAAATCTCGAATATTTAATGTATATTTATATATCGATATCGAGTTTAACTCGATAAATTCAATGAAAAATGCTAGTTCACGGGCATTCAACTGTCATATGTTCTATATATAGATCATTGAGTTTAGATGCTATATAATCGATCGTATAAGCTAAGCTAAGCTTAAGCTAATCACTGACCTATTGATACATACGTTCATTTCATCAATCTAATCAACAAACAGAAACAGAAACAGAAACACAATTTGAATCATTTCAAAGCGTACGAAATGCACTTAATTTGACGCTTATCAGTTGACGCTGCGACAGCTGCAGAGACAAACTGATGCACTGCACAAAAAAAAAAGTATATATACTATATAATATATATACTATATAATATATATACTATATAATATTTGTTATAGATTTATTTGCACACCTTTTGCTTGCATAAGTCTGTAAAATTGTTATCGATTAATTTTTACTTACTTGTTAAACCTCGAACATCGTCAGGAAATGATAAGAATCCTTTATTCATATCTTGTGTTTGTTGTTGCTGCTGCTGTTGTTGTTGCAATGTTTGTTGCTGTTGCTGCTGCTGTTGTTGATTGCTTGACGACAATATTGCAGCTGTTGCTGTTGTTGTTGGCGGCTGTGCAGCCGCTGCGGCGGCAGCAGCGACAGCAAATGTATTACGTTTAATGTTCACGCAACTAGCAGATGCAGCAGCAATTGTTGCTGATGTTACTGTTGCTGTTGCTAGTGCTGTTGCTGCTGTTGTTGGTCGTATTACTGAAGCAGTCACAGATTTTGGACGTTTCTCTTCAAGACGCAACAAATTTTTATTATTATTGCAATTTTTCACAATGTTGCTGCTGCTGTTGTTGTTGTTGTTGCAATTGTTGCTGTTGCTAAAGAGTTGAGCTGTTATAGTGTGTGGACCAGGTGAATTATTTTCACGTTTGATAAGCAGCAATTGTTGTTGTTGCTGTTGCTGTTGCTGTTGGGATTGTTGTTGTTGTTGGTTTTTATCTAAAGTTGAGGTTGTTGTGTTGTTGTTTGGGGGACTTGTTGGTGGAGTTGTTGGTGGTGTTAGAGTTACAATTGAATTTGTTGTTGTTGCTGTTGCTGTTGTTGGTGGGTTAATTGCAGCAGTTGCTGTTGCAGTTGCAGTTGCCTTGATATTATTATTATTAATTGTTGTTGTTGTTGCTTTTATTATTGTTTCTGTTGCAGTCTCAATCACTTTGGGTTTGTCTAAAGTTGCTGTTGTTGATGTTGTTGCTGTTGTTTCATTTGTTTCTTCTGTTTTTGCTGTTGTTGCTGTTGTTGTTGCATTAACAATTTCTTTCTCAATTGTTTCAGTTGCAGCAATATTTTCGTTGTTATTAATTGTTGCAGGTAATTGTTGTAATTGTTGTTGTTGTTGTTGTTGTTGCTGTTTCTGTTCACTTGCCGCCGTTTGTTGTGCAAGTGAATAAATCTCATGTTTGTTCTCAAGATTACTGTAAAAACGCGTTGCGTAAGTTTAAATTAGCAGGAGAAGCGTTTAACTTTTTTTTTATTTTATATTTTACAAACTCTTTTTTTTATTATTTTTTTATTTTTTATTTTTTTATAGTTTTAATTTAATTTACACTCGTTTGTTACAACACACACACGGTAAAAATAAGCAAAAGCGATAAAATAACGCGCGAATAATAATATAAATATTTTCAAGTGTTTTTTTTTTTTTTTAAATTTTTTGTGATTTTTCTTTATAAAGATTTTTCATTTATAATAAAAATTAAATATTTAAAAAATAAAAAATCTTTTTTTTTATTTTTTTTATGGGTTAGTAACAATTTAAATTATAACTTTAGCCTATTTATTGAGTCTGAACTTTGAGCCATTTTTTTTTTATTTTTTTATTTTTGTTTTTTGTTCGCATTGGAAAATTTTGACAATGTTTTTTTTTTCGTTCTTTCTTTGTTTTAATATTTATAAACTATTCGTAGACTGTTCGTACTACTAGCACATATACACACAGACTCTATCTCTTCTCTCCCCTTCTCCCCCTTTTAAAGCGCCAGCTGGCAAGCTTATCAATAGACAGTGCAAAACGACAAAGACGACGACGACGACGACGACGGCAATGACGGTGATAAGCAACAGAGTTTTGTGGGTGTGTCTCTGACAAGTTAATTAAAGCAAAAGCAGTATATAAAAGATTAATTTTTGCAAAAAAAAAATATTTAAAATAATAATAAAAATAATAAAAAAAAAAATATAAATATAAATATAAATATTATTATATATTTATATAGAGAATTATTGTTGATCATGCATAATGAGAGCATAACATTAACTATGCCCGTGACTGATGCTGAATCTGAGCATGAAATTTTCATTGCCATCGTGTGTTGTCGCGCTGTCAAAACGTCGCAGTCGCAGTCGCAGTCAAAGTCGCTGTTGCTGTTGCTGTCAACGTCGCTGCTGTGCGCCGCCATCGTCATAGACGTCTTTCCTGCCGTGCTTGTCGCTTGGCATGATAAGATACCGTAGACCGACCGTATACGGTGGGTCGACATAGACTCAGCGCTCGCGCACACACACCATACAATACTGTGCATGCACACAATGCCTGAGCTTTGCGCTAGCAGCACGTGAAGTGATCGTGAAACTTTCGTGTAAATGAAAACTTTATGGAATACCCCCGAGGCATAAGATTTCAGATAAACACTTGAAAATAAAACATACTAAATTAATAAAAACCATGAACTAAATATATAATATTTTATTTTATTGCTTCTCTTCTTCTTCTTCTATTCTTGTTATAATTTCAAGTATTTGCAGTTATATATATGAAAAAATCTGATTTATAATTCAACGTCAACAATAACAATAACACGAAAGTCTTATATGTCTGTATATGTGTGTCGAATGATTTCTTATAAAATTTTTTGGGGGCTCGTCTCTCTGGTGAAATACAAGTAGAACGACGTAGTTTTTGCTAGCACTGAGCAGGGCAGCCAACGGATTTTCTGGAAGCACTTATGAAGGCCAAGTGACCGGCCCACAATTAGATAGTGCACACACGTCTATAACTTCTATCATATTCAATGTCATTTTGGGGTTGATTACAAAATGGAAAATTTATTGAGAAAAGAGTGAGAGAATATATATATCAAAAGCTTTAACTAACTAACTAATTGTACACCTTGCTGATGCTGCAACAGAACTTACTCGAACATACTAACTGTAAAGGAATGCGAATGCGAGTGCGAGTGAAATACATAGTTAACGTGTTTACTTGCCAAGTGCGAGCGAGAAAAATTGCTAAACAAGCCGGAAGGCAATCAATGAAAGCAAAATACAAAATAAAAGTAAAAAGAATTTTTTTTTTTTTTTAGCGACAATAGCGCAACAAAAGCAAACAAACGAAACCAAACAGAACACACTTAAATAATTGCTTCTCTATTTTTTTTTTTTTTTGTTATTGTTATTTTTTATTTGGCATTCGCTATACGCCAGTTGCAGCCGGTTTAAACCGCAGCGTAGCGTCTAAAACTCAAATTAAGCTTACATCATTTTAATTTAGTTGCCAAAAAAAAAAAAATACAAAATACGGTAATAAAAATAAAAATAAAGAAAGAAACGCAGCAACAAAAAAAGAATTGAAAAAAATTAAGCTTAAGCAGCGAACGGCGGCATAACCCTTTTGAGCTTTTAATTAAAGCTTTGATGGCATGTTTAAGCTATGTATATATGAATGTATGACGGACGACAAATGAATGCCACCTCAAGCAAACGCGCTGATAAGAAGCTAAAATACTAAACGAGTGTAAGACAGAGAGAGAGAGAGAGAAAGAGAGATAGTGCGAAAATATGAGAGCACTTAAACTCTTGAACTTTGGTGTAACTGTGAGACCGGGGGCCAAAGCCAAAGTCGAGCCAAGCTTTGTGTGTAGAAAATAGATCGCGTGATTTGAGTGGGCTGCGTTTCGCTCTCTTCGCACACTCTCGCGCACGCTGTCTCTCCCACTCGCATACACGTGGACAAACAAACACAGAAACAGACACACATGCATGCACTCAGCGTCAACGACAGCAGCAGCAGAAGCAGAGGCACGCTTCTTTGCTTGTGTGCATTTCATAATGAGCGGGCGTGAGAGAGAGTGTGAGAGAGGCAACAAAAATGAAAATAAGGTGGAAAATGAAAAGAGCGCGACTAAACAAAGATGAGGATAAAGTGTAAATGGGCGCAGCAGCATCAGTAAAAGCAATAACAACAACAATTACTTAAAGGCGCATTAGTAATGCAATGTCAATTGGCAATGGCGAATCTAAATAATACTAAGTAGAAATATATCTAAAGTTGCAAATACATACATATATACATGTATATATATATATGTATATATATTGCATATATGATGAATGGAAGAAGTTGAATCAACTGTAAGCTAAATTAAAGCAACAAATTTATTGTGTAACAAACTGAAACTGAGTCGCATAAAGCAAAACAGACAAGAGACAATGCTGAGAGATACAAGGAGACAATCAGAGAAGGCGAAAGAGAGCAAAAGCAGCAAAAAAAAATCAAAAGCAAAAAAAAAAATTAAGAACAAAAAGAATAAAACAAATGAATTCTGCTGTCTGACGGTGGCTGCTGCTGCTGCTACGGCTGCTGTTGCTGCTGTTACGGCAGCCTATGCCGCTGTCGCCGCCTCTGTTGCTGCTGTTGACGCTGTTGCTGATGCTTTCTATGCCTATACATTTGTGTTGTTGTTGGCATCATCACAGTTGCCGCTGCTACTGCTACTGCCGCTGCCGCTGCGGTTGCTGCTGCTGATGTTGATTTCAATTGCAGAGCAATAACGGAGCAGCAGCAGCATCATGTGAAACTCAACTCAACGTAAAATAGCAGTAATTGCTTTTGACGAACCTTTTTATACACACACACACACACACACACATGCATATATATATTTTTTCAGTGAGTAAATTGTGTCTATGTGTTTGTGTGTGTGTGTGTGCGCACACATAAAAGGCAATGTGTATTAAATTGAATGAAAATAAAAGGCAGTAGGCAAAAGAGGCAGCTCTGTATGTAGATATATAATAGAAGCTGAATTAAGTTGACTATAAAAACAGGCGGACAGACACAAACAGACAGACAGACAGACATGACACGCGCATTTTAGCCACAACGCACCGCACCGCACCGCACAGCAAACACATTGACAAGTTGTGTAATCAGCCTATGCGTAGGTGTCTCTATACACACACACACACACACACACAGAGAGAGAGAGAGAGAAATAATATTCATAAATATAATAATATAATTATAATAATATATGTCTGTCTGTCTTATTATATGTATAATCAAAGAAATCATATGCAAAAGTCAATGCAAATGTTAATTAAAACAAAATTCAATTAGTTTTTCATCAACAAATTAACCCGCTCAGCAATTTTATGTAATTGTGAATGCAAATGCAAAATGCAGTTCCCCCCTCCCCCCTCTCTTCTCTGCTACATCTTACAGCACAAAATAAAATAAAAATAAAGCGAAATGCCAAATAGCCAAAATAAATAAAATAACGAAACAAAAATGAAATGCCGCCGCTCTTCTACTCATTCTACATATGTGAGTGTGTGTGTGTGTGTGCGTGTCTGTAAACGACAGAGAGAGAGAGAGAGCACAAATATGCAAGAACGCGATTGAGAGCTCTACGTAAAATGCACACACAGAGAGACAGTGAGAGTGTGAGAGCGTAAAAAGATTATGGGGAAAGGCAGGCAAAGGCAAGCGGTAGACAGATCGTGCGTTTCGCTGTGGGGGTCGGTCGACGTCAACGTCAACATGAACATGAGCGTGAGCGTCAACTGCTGCTGCTACTGCGACGACGACTAAAACGCAGATTGCAATAAATTCTTTTTTTTTTCACATTTTTCTTCGTTTTTGTTGGTTTTTTTTTGCGGTTGCAACTGACGCTGGCGCTGCAGCAGAACGCAGCAGCAGAATTTAGTTTGTAGGTTAGGTGCGAGTGTTGTGTAAAACATTTTTTTTTTTGGCTCGTCATTTGTAATTGTTTATTAATTAATATGCATTCATTTACGATCAGTTATTGTTGTTGTTGTTGTTGCTGCTAGTGTTGTTGTTATTATTATTATTATTATTATCATTATTATTATTATTGCTGTTGTTATTATTGTTTTCGCTTTCGCTGCCCGCCCGCGTGTAACAAACGTGCGCACTTTTTTTTATTGTTATTTTTTTTTCGATTATTGTAGTATTAACAAAAAAAAAAACTTTGATTTAATATTATTCAAATTTTGCTTGTTTTGAAAGTTGAACAATTTTTGTGTATTTTTTTTTTGATAATCTTTTTGACACAAACGCACACACACACACACACACACACACACACAGAGAGACATATATATAAATAAATAATTATGTATTTTAATATATAAATGAAATATTTTCTATGTGTGTGTCTGTGTGTTTCTGTGTGTGTTTTTTGTCGTTGTCAAATTCACGCATAATAAAAGTTTATTTTTGTCAAAAATATATTTTTTTTTTCGTTTTCTTTTGCTTCATATTTTTCTTCATATATTTTTATTTTTATTTTCATTTTTTTTTTATTTTTTTTTATTTTTTTGTTCGTCATCTGTCTTATGTACAATAATTCTCAATTAATTTTGTTGTATATTTTTTAACGGTACATAAAAACTTTTATTTCACGTTCTACGAAACAAATTTTATTTTTTTATTATTATTTTTTTTCTACATATATTTTTTTGTTTCGCATTTTATATAATTATTATTTTTTTTTTTGTTCTTTCTTTTAGCTTTTGTTTTTTTTTTTATTATTTAATGAGATTTTTACCTTTAATTTTAAACCATTTCGTCTTGTTAATTAATAATAAATTATTTAATTATTTTATTTTTTTTGTATTTATGGAAATGCAATTAATAATAATTTTAAAGTTATTTTTTTATTTATTTACATTTGAGAGAAAAAAAATAATAAAACGCTAGCGAAAGTTGCCAAAATTCTTAATGTTGTTTTATTTATTACGCGCTTTTGCTTTTGGTTTTGATATTTAAATTCTTTGTTATTTTTATTTGCACAAGTTTGACGACGAAGCTGAACAAAATAACAAATTCGACGTTTGCTTTTATTTAACGATTGTTCAGGATATAATTACAAAAAGAGACAGCAAAAGTTTTAGTAGTTTTTTTTTTTTTCTTTCTTTTTCTTATTCTTCTTTTTTTTGCGTTTCGTTTTAACTTATTATTGTTTTCGTTTAATTTGATTTGTATTTTTTTTTTTATTTTATTGGCAAAGTTTGCCCAAGTCCAGTTTCAGTATATTATTATTTTAATGAAATTTTTATTTAGTTTTTTTCTTTTTTTTTGTAAGATTTAGTTTAGAAGTGCACACGGAAAAACTCGAACGTTTGACAGCGCTGTTTGCCTGCACAAACGACAACGTACCAGAGACGAATGAGTGGAATGCTAACGCAGCTGAAAGCTTGTAGCTGTGCTGTAGCGACGCTGTCGACTGTGTGCTGCTGCTTTTGCTGCGCCGGCCACAGAGAGAGAGAGCGTGAACGAATGAGAGAGAGTACGAGCAAGAGAATATATATGCGTATGTTTTGTTTGTGTGCGAGTATGTGTGTATATGCGACGACGAGAGTGCTATCAAGCACTGCTCTTGTTCTAAGTGCTGCCAGTTGGAGCAGCATACTTTACTCAAATGAGCAAGCGCCGACGCACTGGTATTGAGTGAGATTTAACGCTATCAGAACTTTGAGTTATTCTGCAATTGAGCGCATAATTGTCATTTGGGCAAACACAAAATGTTTAGCTATATTTTGTTTTTATTTTTTTTTTTTTTTTGTGGGTATTTCGTATATTTGTGTGAGTTTTCTTTTTTGTTATTGTTTTCATGTTCAAACTAATGTGCGCTGTCACTCTTGTTTTTGTTTTTGTATATGATGCTGCTGCTGCTACTACTACTGCTGCCTGCGATCTCTTTTGCTTTTTGTTTTTGTTTTGCATTTTGTGTTTCACATTCGCATTCTCGCTGCTCGCTCAACTCAATTTGCATGGTTCAGCAATTGAGAGCTTTGCGCTAATTGTTCGCTGTTTTTGGACAAAAAAAAACCTGATGCGATAAAGTGGACCGACTGCGACTGACACTAATATACATGTACATGTACATGTGTGTGTGTGTGTGTAAGTATATTTTGTATGTATGTCAGCAGTTAGGCCTAATCTAACTGTAAAGCTGAACTATGCAATACGCTGATAACATGATAACAACACACAACACAAGGCAGCAAAACAACAAATTAACATTTCATTTTATATGCTATTATTTTGCATGCTATCTCTATCGCACATGCAGGTAAAATTCTGCTTGCCGCTACGCCAAAAATTATGCCACAAAAAGGAAAGAAGTCGTAAAAGGCAAAGCGAAAAAAGCGAAAGAAAAAAAAAAAAGCAAAATGCTATAAACACAAATCAACTTTAAAAGCCACAAGGAAAATTTATAACCAAGCCAAGTTATTGGTCTTCTAATTTCCTGTGCATACACATACATATATGTATATCGATGTATGTATGTAAGTGTGCGTGCGTGCGTGCGTTTGAGTGTGAGTGGAATATATATATATGTGTGTGTGTGTGTGTATAGGTGTTAGAGTGGGAGAAAAGAGCATCTTCGTGTTTAGACGAACATTTCACAAATATGAGACGCCGCCATTACCGAAGCTGCGCAATTTCCAAAGAAAAAAAAAAACAGATATTCGCTAATTTCGCCATAAAACTAAAGACATTGCGTGCTGGGCATAAAAGGGACACACACACACACACACACACACATACACCTATACAAAGACACACACACATATAGAGAAACTGCACATCCCAGCTGAACTTTAAAGTTTACACAAAAGGTGATGAAATGCAATGAATTTTCAATAGAAAAAAAAAAAATTTTATAAAATTTAAATTTACATTAAAAAAAATTTAGAAAATTTAGAAAATTTAATTAAATTATCAAAAATGTTAACTAAAATATTTTAAAAAATTTTGTACAAAATTTCATCAAAACTTTTATAAATTTTTTCATTCTCAGGCATTGCGTCAGTTTGTAAAATGAAAATAATTTCATAAGCTAAATGTGCGAAAATGATGCACAAAAAAAAAAAATATATATAAAAAAATAGCTTGATCAATTTTATAGATATAATTTTGACTTGAAAATCTAAATGCAAATTATAAAATTATATATGCATCATCATTAGAAAATTAACTTTGCAAATGCAATAAGAACTTTTGCAAATAATCTGATATTATTATTATTATTTTTATTATTATTATTATTTCAGAGAATTATCTCAAACGCAAATTGCTTGAAAGAAAATTCAATTCGCATAGAAAAAATTTTTTTCTTCATTTTTTTTTCATTTTCTTTAACTTCAGTTTTTTATTCACTTTATTTTGTGAAATTTTCAGCTGTGCCTCGGCGTTGACTAAGCAACAGCAGCAGCAGTGGCAGCAACACAATACAACAGTCACGTGTGACACATGCTTTGGGGAGCGAGACTGACTGACTGACGGACAGACAGACGAACGGTAGAGAGAGAGAGAGAGAGAGAGAGAGAGAGAGAGACAGGCATACATACGAACGTCAAAGTATTTGAAGCATTTGATAGGCTGCTGCCTTGAAAATGTAATAAACTGTCAATGTGTTCAAGAGTATTCATGTCTGTGCGTGTTTATGCGTGTATATGTATGTGTTTCTACACTTTCA
Organism: Zaprionus obscuricornis; assembly: GCA_037044475.1. NCBI lineage: Eukaryota > Metazoa > Arthropoda > Insecta > Diptera > Drosophilidae > Zaprionus > Zaprionus obscuricornis. Next base: position 22,285 of record JBAMBR010002330.1, on the reverse strand, counting down.
ATTGCAATTTCAACAGAAAATTTTACGTAACGCTGATGAAATTTTCATAATCCGCGCGCAGTATTCAAAAAGGTCGACGGTTAGTTAACCAAAAAAAAATATTCATGGGGTCAAAAGGTTCTCGCTTTGATATGAAGCCGATGAAAATGGAAAATTGAAAACGGAAAAATGTGAAAAAAAGTGTTAAACAAAAAAAAAAAAAAATGTAATAATTTTGAAAAACAAAAAAAAATTGTTGCTGGAAAATGAAAAAAAGAGAAAGAAAAATGAAAATGAAAAATGAAAACAGAGCAAACACTTTAATAAATTAAAAATGTTTATGCTTGACGACGCCAAAAATAAATACGATTTATAATCGCAGCAGCAACACACAAAAGTCTCAAAAAAAAAAAAAAAATTAAAAAAATATATAAAAATATAAATAAAAAATATAAAAGTATAAAAGCCACGCAAACATTTTCGATCTTTTTCATTTATATAATTCATTCAAAATTCATATCATGATAAAAAACAATAACAATAACAACAACAACAACAATAAGCACAACAAGTTGCATTTATTTTGAGTAGCAACAACGCGAATTATGTTAATTTTTTTTTTTCAGCTTTAGCTACAAATATCGAGAGAAAAAAAAATCTACTAGAATTCGTTATCTATTATTAAATTCATTAAACAACTGCAAAGAATTTTTTTTTTCCATTTTTTTTTTTTTTTTGTTTTTTCGATTTTGTTAAAATTAATACTTGAATTTCATTATTTGTTGTTGTTTATCATTTTGCTTTATATTTCTTCTTGTATTCATTGTCTTGATATTGAACACAACTTGAAATGCCAGCGGCAGCGAACAAGACAAAAGAAAAAATAAAAAAAATAATAATAATCACAAGAAATAAGACGATAAAACTGGAAAGTTGCAATTTTTTTCCTTATTGATTTTTATAACGAAATTCAAATACTCTAAGTGAAATTTCAAGTTTTAAGATGAAATTAAAATTAAATAGAAATTTAAGCTAAGCAACAAAAATGGTCGATATTATCAGCAATTGATAATCGATATCCATAGTAATTATCGATAATCGATATCGATGTCAACAATCGGTAATCGATATCAATGTAAATAATCGAAATTGATATTAATAATCGATAATCGTTATCGATGTCAATAATCGATATCGATGTCAATAGTTGATAATCGATATCGATGTCAATAGTTGATAATCGATGTCGATGTCAATAGTTGATAATCGATATCGATGTCAATAATCGATTATCTATATCGATATCTATATAATATATATCGATAATCTAAATCGACATCAATAATCGATATCGATGGCAATAATCAATATCGTTGACAATAATTGATAATTGATATCGAAAGTAATAATCGATATTAATATTCGATAATTGATATCGATAGTAATAATCGATATCAATGTTCGATAATCGACATATATGTCAGTAATCGATAATCTCTATCTATGTCAGTAATCGATAAACGATAATCTATATCAATAACAACCATCGATGATAGTGTGTGGTAAATAACTATCAATAATAAATTGCTATATATTATCGATAATTATAAACAATCGATATCTATCGAAAATAATAATATATATTTTTAACAAAATGAAGAATTTATCATAAATATCGCATATAGATAAATGAAAACACTTTCAAGTGGAATTTAAAGATTTTTCGAAACACTTAGAAAAAAGTAATTAAAAATTGAACTGAAATTATCGCATAATATGAACGATAGTTATCGATGTAGTAGAAATCAATAGATTTTAGCATAATTTTAGCTAAGAGTTAACTTTACCATCGAAAATGAAAATGAAAAATTTTGAAACAAAAACTTTTGTTCAACTATTGTAGCTAATAATTTATAGATATATATGGAGATATACATAGATGTAATATCGATTTACGATAAATGTACATAGATTTCAAGGGAAAATCAATAGACTCTGCTACCTTTACGCTATATGCAAAAATAAAAAAAAAAAAACAAAATGTTTTACAAATTTGTTTGCATTATGGCAGCAGAGATAAGCAAATTTTTTTTTTTATTATTTTTCTTTTGCTTTGTTTTATCAACACAAACATTAGGCAATTTTCCCTTACTATCTGTCTCTCTCTCTCGCTCGCTCTCTTACTGTCTATTATGCTGCCACTCTTATGGGTATATTTTTTCTCACAGTGCAAATAAATGCGATAAAAATAAACACAAACTGTGCCAACAAATGAAATTTTAAGACGAACGCAACGCGCATCAACATTTTTTTTTTTTTTTCTGCTGCTGCTGGAATTTTTGTGGAAAGAAAATTGAGCGACAACAAGATTTTATTCACACAGAGTGAGAGAGAGAGAGAGAGAAAGAGAGGGAGAGTGTGTAGAAGCATAGTGCAAAAATATTTGTTACCCCTTTTGGGAGAAAATACATATACATATATTTATGCATAAAGATTTCTTGAGATTTATTTTAGGAGCAGGCAGAAAAAACAGAAAAAAAAAACAAAAGGGAAAATTGAAGAATCAAAGAATGCTGCAAAACACACAAAGTTGAAGATGAAGATGAAGACATATTGAAATGTGCTGCAATTCACTTAACACATTTACAAGCAACAACAACAACAGCAGCAACAGCAGCAGCAAAAGCAGCAAGACAATGCAAATCAACTGTCGGACTTCAATCACCTTAAAAGCTTTGCAGCCAACAGACAGTAAAAGAAACACAGCAGAAAAAAAAAAAAATTTCAGCAAGTAAAAAGTAAAAAAATAAAGCAATGCGTTGATTGCAAGACATGTCTGTCCCACTGTCATTCTCTCTCTCTCTGTCTCTCTCTTTATCTCTCACTCTGCGCGTGTGTCTTTGTGTGCGTGTATGTTTATTTCAATTATCACAGCTCATATTACTGACCCCCTTCCCCTGCCACACCCCCTCCCTCCCCTCTCCACGCATTGTCACTGTTTCTCAGCGCTTTACTTTAAAATATGCCACATCATGCGGCGTCAGCGTCATGCGGCCAGACGAGCCCCCAAAAAAAAAAAATACAAATTTCATACATACAAATAGTTAAACAGTCAACACAGACATATAACAAACACACACACACACAGACACACACATACAGTCGCATTGGTAACACAAGTCAAAGTCAACAAACAATGATGATAAATAAATGAAAAATCAACAGCAACAACAACAACAACAACAACAACAACAACAACAACAACATGTTGCCTTATCTATGAGCAAAAAAAAAAAAAAAAAAACTTGAGATTCTCATAAATTATTAGTCGAAATATAATCGAAAAAAAAAAAAAAATGTTTAAAGAAATCGAAAATTTTTATGAAATTTTACTATGACTAAGAAAAATTTAGCACTTAGACTTAGTCTGACTAAAACTAAAATTTAGTTGCATTTAAATAATAATTAAATTTGAAATAATTTTAGTTTACAAAATGCAAAAAAAAAACTTTAACTAAATTAAAAGACTTGCATTAAGCAAATTAAATTGCTGCTATTAAATTTTAAAGTCTAGAAATTTCAATTTTCCATTAGAAATTTTTTTTTATATTTTTTTATAGCTGACTAATTTGTCAAGTTTTAGCTGCTTTTTATATATTATATAGACATATAAAGATGACTAAGTCTGTAGTTGTTCTTCTTCTTCTTCTTCTTGTTGTAGTTCTACTTGTTGTTGTTGCCGTTTTGAGGCTCAGCCTTAAGCAGTAGTTAAAGCTACTGCGGCGGCAGCATGTCATCACGTAAACTAAGCTTATATGGCAAATATTTCAACATGCTATAAATCTATAGTTATAGCTATGTATGTATATAAACTACTTGCTATAAAATGTATATATATACATATACTATAAATATTTACTTTGAACTGCAATACTCTGTGTATATGTAAGCCGCCCACATGTACAACATATTGAGACATTTTTCAAGTCAAGTGTCGATTGCAATGTGCAAAAAGAAAAAAAAATAAAAATAAAATAAATAAATTGACAAACAATTTGCGCAGTGGAAAATCAAGTAACTGTCTTAACCGTACTCTCTCTATCTATCTCTCTCTCTCTATATCTCTCTCTCTACTCTTTCGCTACTGCTGCCACAGACATTTACTATTCTCACAGCTTATACTTAAAGTCTGGCAGCGGCTGACTGCAGGAACATTTCATAAGTTCCGCTGACAATTGCGCCGCATTGTTGTTGTTGTTGTTGTTGTTGTTGTTGCCACGTAATTTACCAAATAATTTGCGAAATGCTTCACAAAATCACGTCATCAAACACACACAGACACCTGGCAACAGTGAAACGTTGCTGCCACTGTCGCGCCTTTGGTCTACGTGCGTGTTGCCCAGTTTACCAATAAAAAAAACCAACCACAAGAAATAAACAAAACAAACTGTAAACTAAGATCAGACTCCGACTCCAACATATCTATCTCTCTCTCTCTCTCTCTCTCTCTTCCTCTCTCTGTGTGTCTATGCATTGCACTGCAACTGAGTCAAAGCCAAAGCTATAAAAAAAAAAAACTCAAGAGCACAGCTGAGAGCGCAACGCATTGCTTAAGCATAGAGAGCAAGCGCAGCATATTTGCTCTCTCACGCTCTCTCTCTTCTTTATACGCTTAACTGTGCGCCAGCCAACAATCGATCGTCTGATCGCGGCTGCCTGACAGACCTGAATACAGACCAGAAAAAACCAAAAAAAAAAAGAAAAAAAAAAATAAAATAAAATGTGTGCCGGCCGGCATCTGCTGCTGCTGCTTTTGCTTTTGTTGCTGCTGCCCGCTGCCGCTGCGCAGTTGTTGTTATTATTGCTGCTGCTGCTTCTGCTGCTGGAACTGGTTTCCACTTGGCAAAAAAAAAACAAGCTACCGATTTGGCAATGTGTATAAAATACAACAATTACGCACGCACACACACACACACACACACACAAACACACAGCCATTGGCGCAAGCACAAGCACAAGCACACGCACACAAACTTTTTTGCAGTGTAAAAATATGATAAGCAAAACAAAAGGCGCAGCGGCAGACGCTCAAAATTGCACAAAAAATACTACGAGAACAAATGTATAGACGTGCAAAATACCCTAGCTTTTACTTAGACTTTAATGTGATAAACTTATATTTTTCTTAGCAGCAGAGCAAAAAAGCTTAAAGAAAAGTTAAATAAATTAAAAAAAATAATAATAAAAAATATATAAAAAAAAGTAAAAAATAAATAAAACAAAATATAAAGAAAAAAATTTAAAAACAATGAAAAAAATATATAAAAAAAAATTGTACAAAAAAATATAAAAAAATTGTAAAAAAAAAAAATATTAAAAAATTGTAAAAATAAATTATTAAAAAAATGTACAACAAATTTTTTTAATTAAATATATTTTGAAATTTAATTTCATATTAAAGTGAATTTACATTAAAGCAAGCAAAAAAATTTGTACTAAAATTTATCCATAAATTTATCTTTATCTGAATTCATTTTTAATACAAACATAATAATAAAAACTCATTAAATAAATATTAAATATTATTATTTGTATCAAAAATATAAAAATTTTACAATTTTAAGCAATTTTTAATGATGTAAAAATTTAATGTATTATTAATGAGTTTTTGCTTTGTGCAATATATTTCATAACAACACAATATACCCCACATATGGACATACGCTTAACAGGGTATTAAACAGAACAGCGACGGCTAAAAGCAGCGTCACGACGCCCAAAAAAAAAAAAAAAAATCAAGTTTCTTTAAGCGGCGGCAAACAAAACAAAGACCATGAAAAAAAATATATTTAGAGAAGAAATACAAGCGAAAAGCGAAAAAAAAAAGTGAGAAGAAAGAAGAAAGAAGCTAAAAAGAAACAAGAGCAAAAACAAAAACAATAACAACAACAACAACAACAACAACAAACAGAAAGCAGATGATGAGATATTGAGTCTCGTTTTGTATGTTTGCACTTTTCGCTGTGTATTAGTAGTAAGACATATGTTTGCGAGAGAGAGAGAGAGAAAGAGAGAGAAGACAGGAGAATGGTAGAATGAGAGAATGGGAAATTAGAAGGGGCTGTGCTGGCAACAGGCAGCAGCAGGCAAAAAAAAAAAATAAAAACATATCTCTAGCAGTATATAAAGTGTGTGTCTCTCTCTCTCTCTGCCTGCCTGTCTGTCTGTCTGCCTGTCGCTCACTCCTTTTGTATGTGAGACAGGACTTTGCCCAGAATAAGATATTTGTATAAAGATATTGTATCTCAATATGAGCACATACACACAGACATATATATATATCTAACACCTAATTTGACGCCTCGCATGATAAATGATCCAACAATAAAGCCACATATCAAATGGCTGAAACAGGTGCCACTGCTACTGCTGCTGCTGCTACTCTTGCTGCTGCTCCTTATGATGCTCAATGATTCCTGTCAAACTGAATAAACTCAACTCTTAGCGCTGTGAGTGTGGCGGAAATTAAATGGATGTCAATGGGCTAAAGGCAAATTAAGGATACAAAAAAAAAAATGAAAGAGAAAAATAAAGATACAAAAAGAAAGAGAAAAAAAATACCTTGCACTGATTGATTGACTTCTTCAAATAAATATTTATAGTCTCTCGCCTAAAAGTTCAGATATAACGTTAATATTGTTCTACTTGTCAAACTTCAATTTGAGCTTTAATAACTTAAATGTTTAAGTTGATGTATAGATTATATGCATACCCTGTAAAATTATTCAAAAATTATTTATAAAAGATCGATTTATAATCTAGAATCTCTGTTCTATCTATGCTGCATTAACAATTTTATTTAGCTAAATATTGCAACATTTTTTTTTTCTTCTTCAAATTTCTTATACGTATAATTCTCGTATAATTTCGCAATAAAAATAAAAAAAAAGCAAAACAATTTTGCGTCTCAGAAAACAAAAACTTGTTGACAGTAGACAAATACGTTAAAGCTCAAGTATCTCAATAGTAACTGTATTTGCATTTGTATCTACATATATCTATATCTATATCTGTATCTGTATCTTTTTTTTTTGCATTTGCTTTTTGTACTGTTCATCAGTGTTGATTTACTGCGTTAAGCGCCTGGTAATAAAATGTCATCAAAAGCGAAAGGCAAATAGAGTTGAGCAGGCGAACAGCGCATGAATAATGCACCTAACGCAGATACAAAAACAAAAAATATACAAAAAAACAGCTACAGATACATACTTTGAATAATGAGATAGTAATGTATATGTATGTATATATATATATACATATATATATAATATTATAATGAAAGAGTATATCTAATTATTTGCACATTTGTTGACATGAGCGAGAAAACAAAAAGCTTTGCCTAAACAAAATCTGATATAATCAAAATGTAATTTGACTACGCCTGACATATACCCTGTAAAAAACTTAATTGATATGTATAAAATAATTTTGTTTATTATATATTTAAATATATTTTATATTTATTATTTTTTATATAAATAAATAATTTATTAATTATTTTTCTTATTTATTTATAAATATTATTTAATTAATTTAATATTTAATTTTTTATTTTTATAATTTAATTTAGTATATAATAATTTTGTTTATTACATATTTAAATATATTTTATATTTATTATTTTTTATATAAATAATTTATTAAGTATTTTTCTTATTTATTTATATTTTGTTTTTAAATATTATTATTTAATTAATTTATTATTTTTTTTTATTATTATTATTATTATTATTTAATTTCAAATTTATAATAATTTTATTTATATTTTATATATAGTTTATATTTATTATTTTTTTAATTTTTATTTAATTAATTTATTATTTAAAATTTTTTTAATATTTATTTTATTTAATTTAATTTAATTTAATTTAAAAAAAAATAATTTTGTTTATATTTATATTTTATATATAGTTTATATTTTATATTTGTTATTTTTTAATTTTTATTTAATTGTTTTTATTATTTTTATTTAATTTAATTTAAAATATATAATAATTTTTTTATTATACATTTAAATATATTTTCTATTTATTATTTTTTATATAAATAATGTATAATATGTTTTTCTTATTTATTTATATTTTTTTTTTTAAATATTATTTAATTAATTTATTATTTAATTTTTTTTTATTTTTATTATTTAATTTAATTTAAAATATATAATAATTTTTTTTAATTTAGTTTATATTTATTATTTTTGATTTAATTATTTTTTATTTAATTATTTTTTATTTAATTATTTTTTATTTAATTATTTTTTATTTAATTATTGTTTATGGTAATTTATACAATTTTTTATTTATTTACTATATTTCATTTTACACTTTTACCATAAAACTTCCAATCTTAACGCTTGATATACCCGCTAAATGCACATTCACAAGTAAAGGGTAACTATAAATATTTACTTCCAACACATTTTAAGCCGGAAGATGAATATGTTTGTCATATTCATTTCAATAAATGCAAACTATGAACAATTTGCACAGTAATTGCCTTTATTATTGTTCAAAATATTATTAAAAAAAAAAATAAATACAAAATAAAATTATAAAAAACGAAAGAAAAAAAAAAAATTGTCAAAAATTCGACAAATTAGTATCATAATGAAACGCTTAATTAAAATAACAAGCTTGTCCACAACAACAAAAACAACAACAACAGTTGACAGCTGTCACGCAACAACAGCAACAAGAAGAATTGTAACTTAAAATTTGAGTTCGTGTTATGATTGATGATGGTTTTTTTTTTTTCTTTCTACTTCTAATTTGAATGAAATATTAATAAAAAAAAAAAAAAATGAAGAAGAGAAAAATAATAATAAAAAATAAAATAAAATAACAATTGAAAAACGCAATGTTTATAGGAAATTAATGTCATCATCGCAACGGTGTGCTCACCGCAGACAAGTCAATATACCCCAAACAGCAAAACAATAAACAAAAGTCATCAAATGTTAGACAGTTAGTTGGCTTTACCAACGATTCTCGATTGATTGTGAGCAAGTGTTTGCATTGTTGCGTTTTCATTTCGAGACTAACAAACGAATCAACCAAAAAAAAAAGTGAATTAATATTATATTTGTGTGCTATTTGCACAGTCAAAACAACAACAACAATAACAACAACAAGAAGAAGAAGAAGAATTAGTTGAACGGGGCAACATTGTGTATTAACAACAAAAGTAGCTCACAAATAATGACCGTGCGGCACGCAATGTCCAAAAAAAAAAAATTATTGTTCGGTCTGTTGGTTGCTTTAGTTGCCTTTCGCATACCTTCCCACCGCCTCCCCCTGTTTTTGGGTGTGTCCAAATTCAACTTTTTTTTTTGGGGGATATGAATTCACAATCGAATTGGACGGCTTCAATGACTCTTGGACTTATCATTTAAGCCATCTTTTAAAGCAGCTCAACAAAAAAAAAAAATAAATAAAAAAATAAATACATTCATAGATATTTGCAGGAGTTTGGCTTCTAGCAAATTTTCATTGCCTACTTATGGGCGTTGGAACACGCAATTTAAGGATCAGTGTCGTGTAGCTGTAGCCAGACACTAACATAAATACAAAACAAAACATTTTAATGTTTACATAGAAAATAATAAGCATTAACAATTGATAGACTACAAGTTATCCTCTAAAAATTAAATGCTTAAAGAAAGAAAAATTGAAACATCTTTAGATGCAAGAAAATAATGTCAACATTAATTAACATAATTCAAGAAAAGATTAAAAACATTTTTAGCATTACGTTAATGACAAATGAAACAATTTAAAATCCATAGAATTTTTTTTATAGTCTGCGCTTAAATTGTGCAGATAAATCCGTAGAAAAGCACAAAAAAAAAGAAAAAAAACCTAAATATAAAACGACAAGTTCAAATAAACGACAAATGTCTGACGCTACTCCCCCCCCCTTGCCCCTACAGAAGCTATTTTAACCCAAAATATATTCTTATGCATTTTTATTTTTATTTTTTTATTTATTTGAACGTTCACATAGCCGAAAAACGTTGCCCGTTCGGTTCGTTTCGTTTCGTCGTTTATCCCAATGTATATTGCCTTGAAGGCATAAATTGTGGTAGTAGTAGTAGCTAAAGCCTCAATGCCAATTGCCTTGCTCCTTTAATAGCCTCATCATAAACGAAGCTGACACTGCGTGTTCTCTACTTTCTCACTCTCTTTCATTCTCTTTAGCTGCTGCTTCTTCTTCAGTGTGTGTTCAGTGCCGCACGTGTGAAGAAAAACAAAAAATATGCCAAAGTCATTTTGATTTATGCGTAAAGAGTCCCTCGCAAAAAAAAAAAAAAATAACAAATCCTCAAACCGAAAAAAAAAATATTAATAAATACTGCTGGCAAATTGAAAAAGATAACAGAGATAAGCAATAAAAGCAAGGGGGAGTGTGGGTCTAGAGGGTCGACAGACAAAAGGCAATAGCAAAAAAAAACTAAAATTGTAACTGGAAAATTGTATATATCTATAGATGATAGCAAGTATCAAAAGAATCAAAGATTGAAAACATTTCATTGTGTTTGTTCTGTGTAAATGACACTCAAATGTTCCGAGCGTTCCTTATTGTCGCTACATTTGACACGCCTACTTCACAAGTCAGTCAAGAACATGTGCTGCAACGCCTCGTTCATCTTCTTTTCATGTATCCCATGGTCCCGCCCCTAGTCGCCTTCGTTTATACATTCATCTAAGCTGTGCACCGGCTGTGGTCATTTGTTCATTTCGATATCAAAACTAGAATATATAACATTCGCCTACACACACACACATATGCATATAAAAGACTTGCATATATATATATATATATATAGATACACACACACATAGACATAGACATATCGCAACCCACGTGACTTCATACTACTATTATTATTATTATTATTATTTTTATTAGATTTGTGTATATATTTTTATTTATTTTTTTTGGTATTGCTGGAAAATTTTCATGACACGCGCGACTGACTCTTCCCATAGATACTTAAGTATCTGTAGCCTAGCACTATCTACCTCTGTCTCTCACACTTACACACTCGCTCTCTCTCTCCTTCTCTTGCTGTTCTATTCCACACTCATTCAGAACTGTTTCATCATCAACCATGACAACAACAACAACAATAGCAATAAAAATCAATCTATATACATACGCTGCTGCTGCTGCTGCTGACAAAAATTCATGTGACTTAAATAACAAAAACATTAGAAAGTTGAAGGTGCTGCGATATTTCTGACTATATAAATACTCTCTAAGTAGCAAGGCAGACTGAGAGAGAGCGCACGCGAAAGAGAGAGAGAGGGAGAGAGAAAGAGTTATAGCATTTCGTGTTAATCACCTTACAAAAGTTTATGAGCTTAGGCTGCAGAATATATTACAGCAATTAAATAGAAATGAATTTTTACCAAAAATACTAGGAAAAAAAAATATTTGAGCTAATTTTTAAAAAATTCTTTCATTTATTAAAATCAAATTTAAAAATTTAATTTCTAAATATTTTCTAAAAAAAATTCTATAAATCTGCAAATTTACAAATTTGATTTTAACAGTTTCAAAAAATTCTATAAATCTGCAGCTTGAAAAAAAAAAAATATTTGAGCTAATTTTCAAAATATTCTTTCATTTATTAGAATCAAATTTAAAATTTAATTCTGATATTTTCAAAAAAAATTCTATGAGTCTGGAAATTGGAAAAAAAAAAAAAAAATATATTTGATTTGTAGCTTTAAAATTTTTTAAAAAATTCTTTCATATATTAAAATCAAATTTAAAATTTAATTCTGAATATTTTCTAAAAATTCTATAAATCTGCAAATTGAAAAAAAAAAAATAAAAAAAATTTTGAGCTAATTTTTAAAAAATTCTTTCATATATTAAAATCAAATTTAAAGTTTAATTCTGAATATTTTCAAAAAATTCTATAAATCTGCAAATTGAAAAAAAAAAAATAAAAAAAATATTTGAGCTAATTTTTAAAAAATTCTTTCATATATTAAAATCAAATTAAAAATTTTATTTTGATATTTTCAAAAAAAAAATTCTATAAATCTGCAAATTGAAAAAAAATTCGAGCTAATTTTTAAAAAATTCTTTCACTTATTAAGTCAAATTTAAAATTTAATTCTGAATATTTAAAAAAAAAATTCTATAAATCTGCAAAATTGCAAAAAAAAAAAAAATTGAGCTAATTTTTAAAAAAAATTCTTTCATTTATTGAAATCAAATTTAAAATTTAATTCTGAATATTTTGAAAAAATTCTATAAATCTGCAAATTTAAAAATTTTATTTTAATATTTTAAAAAAATTCTATAAATCTGCAAATTGAAAAATTTTATTTTAATATTCCGTAAAAATTCTATAAATCTTCAAATTTTCTATAAATATTCAAATTTAAATATAAAAAAAAAATCATAGAAAATATTAATAATTATTACAGTGCCGATGCTATGCAGCAAACGAACCTAAATGAAATTTCATAATTATACAGGGTATAAAAATAATAAATTTCAAATAAACCTCATACGAAATACGTTTAATTTTTCGAGCTTTTCGGCTTTGTGTAAACAAGTTTTTATTGAATTGAAGCAAAAAACAACAACAAGAACAACAACAAAAAATTGCTTGGGTCACAAAAGTGAATTGTGAAAATGAAATAAAAGAGAAAAAAAAGTACAAAAAAAATTATGAAAAAGTAAATATATGTGTCAATGAAAATGGCGTGGGCTTTCCTTGTCACATGTTGCAAGTAACAACAACAACAACAACAATATAAATATAAAAATAAATAAAAACGAAATCATATGATCAGAATAAAAAAAAAAATAATAATATATATATATATATATATATGTATCTGTATCTCAGCTGAGATTTATGCGCTGCCTTTTTATGCTCGCGGTTTTGTTGAACATTTTTTTTTTGTCGCCAGAAGTTAAGTGCCAAATTATCATTAATAAAAATAGCTTAATCGTACGGCACATTTTCTGTTTATATTTATATTTTTTTATTTTTTTTTTCATATTTTTTTCTTCATTTTTTTTTCTGTAAATTTGCTAATACTAATTTCTATATTTCTTTTTTTTTCTTGAATTTTTTTTTTGTGCGTTCTTGAAAAAGCTTTAAGACCTTGGCATTGGTCCAGCACACGTAGGCCTTACTGTACACGCTTCTGTCTGTCTCTGCGTCCATTCAAGTGTCCTTCAACAATTTGTAAATTTCCAGAAATCATTTTTCTTTTTGTTTATTAAGCAGAAAAAATTTTTCTATAAATTTTTTGCTAAGTCAAAGACTTAACTTTGCAAGCAGCAAAGTTTTAGTTACAGTGAAAACTTTAGTTGTTGATTTTCAGTTATAATTATAAAAAAAATAAATAAATAAAAAAAACATAAATAAATAATAATAAAAATAAATCTTTTTTTTTTCATTTTTCAAAATTAATTAAAAATTTTTTGAAGTAATCTTAAGAATAAAATATTAATGCTGCATATTTCAATTAACGTGGCTATTAAATTCTATGTTCAAATTCTCGTTAAACAAACATAAATAAAATTCTATTAAAAAAAAAAATTTGTAGAAATTTCACTTAAATATTTGGCTAATATGACAAAATAGTTTTCCAATAAAACAGATGAAACTTTGGCACATTTTCATAATTTTTATGTGAATATATGTATTATATATATATATATATATATATATATACATGATATATGTATATATGTGTGTGGGATATATATACTTTGTCGTTCATAAATCATTGATATAGTTAAACGATGCTTAAGAATTTTACTACGAAAAATTAACTAAAAATATAGAAAAAAATATATATATATATAAAAAATATATATAAAAAAAAATATATAAAAAAAATATATATATATATATAAGAAATGTAAAGTCTTGTTCTTTATAACATTGCTTGACTGTGTAAACACTTTTTATTTTTTTCTCTCTCTCTCACTTCATTCTCCACTTTCAGCCTCAATGTAGACTGTCCATGCCATTGCCTTTATTTTTATGTATTTTTGGCGTGTTTTGTTTCTCTATTTTTCTTACCTATAAACTTGAGAATAGAACAACAACAACACAGAGAGACACACACAGCTACTTCTTCTTCTATTTCTCTCATTCTTCCTTCTCTACACTTCTTCTCTTCTTATTTCGCTCACTCTTCCTTCTTCTTTCCACGCCCTAGACTGATTCTGACTGTGCTTCCCCGTCGCGAAGTAGTCGCGCTGGAGCCACGCATATTTCCATTTTAATAACTTTACTTGTAGTAGAAAGAGCACAAATATCGTTCCCCCTTTGAGTTTTTTTCTATTTTATATTTTCTTTCTTGCGTAATTTGCAATTACATTGAAAAAACAGAGAGAGAGAGAGAGAAAACTACAACAAATATAAAAGATACAACGTTAAGAAAAAGAGAAAAAAAAAGGGATAATGCGCCAAATTGTAAAAGACAAATAAAAAAAAAAGCAAGAAAAAAAAAACTGACAACACATAGCGGAAAAGTTGAACGAAAAAAAATTTACTTCCGGGCAGTTCCAGCTGAAAATTGACGCAAAGATAACTGCAATCGCTGAGCACTTGAAGTAACGGTAATGCGTACACGTGCCGCCCACTTACACACTTCATAGCGACCTAACATCGCCACAGCGCCCCGTCCAGCCGCCTTACATATAACAGTCTTCTTTTTTTTTTGCCTCTTTATCATTTTCTTCTTCTACTCCTGCTGCTGCTGCTTCACCTTTTTTTTTTGAGCTGCCTTGCGACAGGTGTGGGCAGCGGGCAGAGCTCAGCTGTTTTCGTTCAGCTGAAGCATAAAACGGCGCAGTTACAAACAAAAATTTGTTAGCTATGCCCATGGTGAGCATAACTTCGTGTAAGCTAAAAGCAAAAGCAATAACAAATTTCACTCAATGCCTACTTTTAGGCTCGACAGTGGCAGCGACTGCGACGGCGACTGAGACTGCGACAGCAACAGCAGCAGCGGCAGCGAGAGAGCGTACAAAAGAGAGTGTGTAAATGAGCGCGAGCGCTGCGCAGAGCATGCGGCCTATGCAAGACCTTGAACTCGAATTTTTCTTTTCTTTCTATTTCTTTTTTTCTTTTTTTTTTTTTGTTGTTTTTTTTTTGTGCCTCATTCTTACTTCTGCTTGTTGTAAGTATTTCTTAGCGGCGCTCTTTTAGCAGCTTTCACTTTCTGTCTGTGCCTTGCGTTATGTAATTTCGTAGCAGACTGAGTGTAGCAGCGTCAACATTAACTGAGAGCGCATAAAGAGAGAGAGAGAGCGCGTTAGGCACGTGAGTGTAAGTCAAACTATTAGGCCTTTGCGTCTGCTGAAATCAAATGGCATGGAAAATAAGCAAAAAACTTTCGCTTTCAACAGTCAACGACACATAAAAATACAAAATGCAGCCGCTATTTTTCACTCAAATATAAACTGAGAGTGAGAGTGAAAGAGTGAAAGAGAGAGATAGAGACAGTGAGAGCGCGCCTGTAAATGAGTAAATGAGAGAGCTTACGCGTTGTGGGCCTTGTATTATGCGAAAATGTTTTGCGACGCAATATTTGCAAAATGCCAACAAAAACATATGATTTTTTTTTTTCATGTTCATGCTTGTTGTATAAACAGAAGGCAACAACAAAAAAAAATCAGTTTCTTTTTTTTTTCAGGCTCATTTTGCAGGATTTGTTTGTTCACTCTTTAAACACACAGCGATAACAGCAGAAAGGGGAACAAAATAAAACAAAAGAAAAACAAACATTGAAAATATTTTTGTATGCTTTTTTTTTTTGCCTCTCGCAATTGTCACCTCATTTTGACTGCAAAAGCAGCAAACATTTTTATTTATAGCCACAAATTGTGGGCGACGACGACGACGGCGATGGCAACGACAACGACAGCGGCAACTGCTACGTAGCCTAAAAATATGCCACGAAAAATATTGTTTGCTTTTTTTTTTTTTGTAACGAAATTGAGCGATAAGCGGGCAGAGAAAAAAAAACAAAAGCTGTTGAGAATTTTTTTTTTTTCATTTGATTTTAAAGCAAAATACAGTTGAAATATTATGACAATAATTTGACAACTGATGAGTTTTAACATATAAAAAATACAAAAAAAATTTTAATAAATTTTTGACTGCATTTTCAGCAATATAAATTTTGCTTATTGACACAATTATTATTTGGCTTATTGAATATTAACTCTAAAAAATTAAATAAAAAATAAAAATAGAAGTGTAAGCAGCAGCAGCAGCAATAGCAGCAGCTGTAAGCAAAAAAGAAAAAAAAAAAAGCTTAACTACAATTGCGCAACAAAATGCGGCAGGAAGCGTTAAAAGGACGCTTGTGGCGCTCAATATGTTGTAGCAGGTACACACACGCACAGACACAGACAGCGACACACACGCACACGCACACACACACACAGACAGCGACACACACACACACACACACACACACACACACACATAGCATAACTTAGGCTTTTTGTATGCTGCTGTCGGTCGCCGCCTAAACGCAAAACTTCAATGCTCACACAACAATTTGAGTTTCTGTTTCAGTTTCATTTTCAGTTTCGACTTTTGCCTCGTTGCCTTTATTTTTTTTTACCTTGCCTTATATTTCGTGTTTTGCTGCTGCTTGCTGCTACGGCTGCTACTGCTACTGCTACTGCTGCTACTGCTGCTGCTGCTTCTTCTTCATTTAAGTGTCAATTACATTCGACGTTTATTCAAATATGCGTCGCCAGGATATGCTTTGACATTGCCCCTGGCATTTTAATATACAAAATACACTTCAATATATACATAGCTTGCTGTCTCTCTCACACTCTCTCTCTCTCTCTCTCTCTCTCTCTTTATATATATATATATATATTTATATATGTTAAGAGTTCTATGTGCGCTGCGTGCGTATCGTTCTGACGCTTCGGTGTCCGTGTCCTTGTGCGTGTGAAAGAGTCTTCAAGTTGTGATTTTCAGTGGGATTTATCGGGTTTTATTGTGCGTATCACACACACACACACACACACACACAAACACACACACATATAACGAGGCCTTGGCATTTTACCGCAGATATGTTAATATGTTACGCAGCCCACAGGACGCCAAACAACATCAGTCTACAAATCGACCTTCTTCTGCTTCTTTCCTTGCCTTTCCTTCACTTCTCTTCTCTTGTCTTCTCTCATTTTCACTTCTCTCTCCTGCAGTGCAGTCTAAAGCTACAAAAATCCATCAACTTTTAAAGCTCACGCACAAAAAAAAAAGGAAAAAAAAAATAAAATGTCTTTTGCATCTCTTTAAGCGGCTACCAATCAAATTATGAGCACACTTTCTTATAGTCTCTACTTCCACTCTCTCTCTCTCTCTCTTTCTCACACCTTCTCTTTCTCACTCTCACACTCTCTCTTTGCACTCGTCAGCTCAGCGTGTTGCCTTTGCTTAGCTTCAAGTTGTATAATATTTTTCTTTTGTTTCTTTTGTTTCTGCTGTTTTTTTCTTCTCTTGCTTTCTCTTTCTCTCCTCCTCTCTCTCTCTTGCTTTTAATAACATATAAAATTGCTTAAACATATTTATTTTGCATTTCAAACGCATAAATTGCGTCAAAGACAATGCATAGCATATATTTTTATTTTATAGCGCAAAAAAAAACAAACACAAACACATATGCAGCACATAAAAAAATATGAAGAGTGAGAGACACAGAGAGAGAGAGAGAGAGAGAGAGAGAGAGAGAGGTAGACAAAAAAAATCTGCATTACGCATTCTAAACTTTATGACCCGCAAGATAAACTCCAATTCTTTTTTTTGGCTATGAGTATGCGTTCGCGTGTCCGCAAACAAGTAACAATCAAAATGCAATTTCCTGTCAAAGCACATAAAAAAAAAATAACAAAAAAAAAACAGGAAAAAAAAATATTATTTTCTTTTTTTTCAGCTATCGCACAACTGACATTTTACTTGCAACATATGGGGAAAAAAAAAGAAGAAACGCAATGTTGCTAAATGCTACAGAGAGTCGATGGTGATCTACTATAAGGTGAGAGAGAGATATATATATAGACAGACAGAGAGAGAGAGAGAGAGAGAGAGAGAGAGAGAGAGAGAGAGAGAGAGAGAGAGAGAGAGAGAGTAGAGAAAGAGAGAGACAGATATAGAGAAAGAGAGAGATAGAGAGCGAGAGCGAGAGAGAGAAAACGAAAGAGAGATAGAGAAATAGAGAGATAGAAAGAGGTAGATAAAGAGAGAGATAGAGAGAGGTAGAGAAGAGAGAGAGAGAGAGAGATAAAGAAATAGAGCGAGAGAAGAGAGAGAGATAGAGAAAGAGAGGGAAAGAGAAAGAGAAAGAGAGGGAAAGAGAAAGAGAGAGAGACACACATAGAGATAGAGAGAGAGGGAGAGAGAGAGAGACAGAGAGAGAGAGAGATAGAAAGAAAGATAGAGAAAGAGAGAGAGATAGAAAGAAAGATAGAGAAAGAGATAGAGAGATAGAGATAGAGAAAGAGGTAGAGAAAGTGATAGAGAAAGAGAGATAGAGATATAGAGAGACAGATAGAGAAGAATATATAGGCAGAGACTCTCTCTCTCTCTCTCTCTCTGTGTATATGTAATAGTGAGAAAATCAGATAGAGATAGAGAAAGAAAGAGAAATAGCTTCCATTTTTTCAACTATTTATAGTATCTGAACAAGTCGAAACTTGTTTACTTAATGTTTATGCTACATCGAAATGTTTCCTAAGTGCCATCAAATATTCATTTCGACCTTTTCATTTCTTCAGCAGTTTGTTTTGTTTCTTAGCAAAACTTGATTTGTGTGCAATAAATACTAGAAAATTGCCTAATAATGCTGCTATTATTGATGTAGATAGAGCGAGAGAGAGAGAGAGAAGAGAGAGAGAAGAGACAGATAGATATAAATATTTCATTTTTTTATTATTTTGTTAGTTTTACAGAGTAACTGCTAGTCGTGCATTACTATGAGAGAGAGAGAGAGAGAGAGAGAAGCTAACAGAGTTGCTGCTGCTTTTCGTTTGTGTTTGTTATTCACATATAATCAAAATGCAAACAAGCTGATTACGTTGATTTCTACTCATCTCTATCTCTATCTCTCTCTCACTCTCTATCTCTCTCACTCTTGTTACCATTGTCATCATCATCTTGACATTGTCCTTAGCTCAGCTGGCACACCGTCTCCTTCTATCTCTTTCTCTCTCTGTGTGTAGCTCACACGGCGTCTATGAATTTGTCATTTACGTTTTGGCTATCAAACGACAACGAATTACAACGTGCCACAGCGTGCCATAACCCCGACCTCAATTCCAACTCCAACATCAACTCAAACTCCATTACGTATTACGTATTACGCATTGCGTATTACGTATACGCACCGTTGACTGCCAACTGCCAACTGTCGACCGTTGAGACTGTTGTTCTTGGTTTTGTCTGCACTGTGTCGTTTGTCAAGCACAATGTCTGTCACAATGTGTTCTCTTTTGAGGGAGGCAGAGAAAGAGAGAGAGAGCGAGCGAGCGAGAGATCACAGTGTGCGAGCAAGAGAGAATGAGAAGTTCATCAAAATAGAATCAGCTGCGTCGCTGATAAGCAAGCAAACAAATTTAAGTACATACATTTACGTAAATACTCGCAGCACTATGCCGCACATACAGAGAGAGAAAGAGAGAGAGAGAGAGAGAGAGAGACAGTGCCTAAAAGGCTGCTACATTATGAATGCGACAACAAACTGTGCAACTGTTTGACGTGAGCGATGAGCAGCAGTATTCGTGAGTGAATGAGAGAGAGAGAGAGAAAGAGTGAGAGAGAGAGAGAGAGAGAGAGAGAGAGCGAGTGAGAGAGAGAGAGCAGCAAGAGAGAGTGAGAGAGAGACAGAAAGAGACAGAGAAGTAGCTGCTGTAGCAGCTGTGCTTAGACATTCAACAGACTTTCCTCATTAACTATTGTTAGCTCAATGTCTCGTGAGTCACGCAGCAACTATCGTAACTATCGTGAAAAAACTATTGTAGAATTTTTCTTAATATAATTCAAATTTCTTATACTATATTTTATAATTACAAATATCGCTTATAGGCGCGTGATAACACTGTCGCTCACGTGCACAGCGCTAGCTACACGTGGAACAAATGAAATTTCAACGAAAAAAAAAAAGCAAAAACAAAAAGCAAAACTTTTACGTGCACGCACGCGAAAGAGACAAAAAAGAAATCAGCAGCGACAGTTAGAAAGAGCAAGCTAGATAGTGTGTGTGTGTGTGTGTGAGTGTGCGAGAGAGAGTAGCAGCAGAAAGTAAAAGCAAGCCTGTGCAAGCCGCCTGTGTGTTTTGCGGGGCACTAATTTCGTAGGCTCACACGTGTGTAAAATGCTTTTGTCGTCTACTTTGTTAAATAAAGTAAAATGGCAGCCAACACACACACAAACACACATACATATACACAGAGAGAAAGAGTTGTGCCTTATGTATATAATGCGCTTAATTATGTTGACGTCAGCAGCAAGAGCAGCAGCAGCAGCAGCGCTGGACATGCCGATGCTCGCTTGCTATACAATACACAGCGGAAGCTTAAAAGCATTTCCTGCGCAATCGAAATATATAACGGTAACTTGTGTGTATGTGTGTGTGTGTTTGTGTATTTTATATTTTCATCCTTGTTTTGGCGGCCTTTGCTCTTTGCATATGTACATAATAAATGCAAAATTCCCACGTTCCGTCAATGCTACAACCTCAAACTCTGTTACTTCTTCTGCTGCTGCTACTGCTGCTGCTGCTGCTGCTCTTGCCACTTCTCAGTATTATATGCCAAAAATAAGTTATTCACTTAGTCGCATTAATAATGCAGCATTAATAACGTTTTCAATTGCTAAAGCCACTACAAAGCGATACGAAGAACAAAACAAACAAATAAACAAAAAGCAAAACAAAAAATTACGTATACGACACTTGTGCACACAAGCGAGAGTTGCTTGATTTTTGTATATTAATTGAAATTTACAAAAAAAAAAAAAAAAATCATAATAATAATTTTAATATTTATTAGCATCATAATATTACGCTAATGCATTATTAATACATTGTTATTATTATTACTTGATTTTTTTCATGTTCTATTTTCGTAATAAAAATGTTTTATTAAAAGTATTTTTATCACAAATTTCTATAATAAGTTTTGCTCAATGATTTACAACATTTGTGTAATTTGTGCACTGATAAGCTAAACGTTTAGCTCTTAATCTATAATAGCTTAAAAACATATTTTATTACATTTATTATTGCATATTTCTGGCAAGTAAAAAATATTTATTCGACTTTAATAATAAATTATTTTTTTTATCTTTGAAATTGATTTTAGACGGAAAAAAAATTTATAATAAAAAAAAATTTATAATAAAAAAAATTTATAATAAAAAAAAATTTTTAAAATATTTTGAAACTTCAATTACAAAAATTGTATATAACAAATTGTAAATATGAAAAAAATATAAAAAAAAAAATGTTACAATGATTTTTGACGATTTTTTAATAGAAAAGAAATTTTTATTTCCGTGAAATTTTATTTAAAAAAATAATTACTACATTTTTATTAAATTTTCGGAGCTATAACTTGACAAAGAATATTTATTTATTTGCATGTTCACAAAAAAAAATTGAAATAAAATTTTTAAAATAATTTTGAAATTTAAAAACAAAAAAAAAATTAAATATAATTTTTAAAATAATTTTGAAAGTTGACAAAAAAAAAAAATAAATAAAATTTTTAGAATAATTTTGAAAATTGAAAACAAAAAAAAAATTAAATAAAATTTTTTAAATAATTTTGAAAGTTGACAAAAAAAAATTAAATAAAATTTTAAAAATAATTTTGAAAATTGAAAACAAAAAAAAAATTAAATATAATTTTTAAAATAATTTTGAAAGTTGACAAAAAAAAAAAAAAAAAATTAAATAAAATTTTTTAAATAATTTTGAAAGTTGACAAAAAAAAAAAAAAAAAATTATTTAATGATTTTATTGCATTTTTATGATATGAAACTTGTAGCATAGCATATGAAAACTGAGTTTGACCCTTGACACTTGCGCATTGATTAAGCTATTTATATATTATTTTTATTATTATATGCTAAACGCATACAACTACAGCATAGTACGCAACACCTACTTAATAAGCAACCCTCGCAGCATAAGTAGGTAAATTTTGATGCTATGTGTTGGCTACGTGA
>JBAMBR010002329.1:0-73605 GCA_037044475.1 Zaprionus obscuricornis | reverse complement strand
GGAGATGCTGCTAAAGTTGCCACAGATGCTGGCTACACTAAGTAAGTTTTTAGCTTTTTACAAATATTTGCAATTAGTATCAATTATTTATCTTAACTTATAGCGTACGTGTGTACAGTGGCTCTTGGCTAGAATGGGCTGAGAAAGAAGGTCTACAGCAGTAAAAGATCTACCAGCAGTAGATAAATACATATGTACATTAATTTTATTTAAATTTAAAAAAAAAAAACAATCCTCTAGGCACTTAATATTATTATTATATTATTTATCTACAATTGTAGCGCAAATTCATAGTTTTGGAATAAATTCGTATTTAAAAAAAGAAATTACATGTAGCTACATTTGAATTATCTACAGATTTTAGATAAGAAAATAAAATCGATTAATCGGTTTTGCTTTGCTTCGCCACTGCGTAATTTCACTCACACAGCACAAAAACGTAACATGCCGCTCACACACAATATGCTCATTACTGCGCTCACACAAATACATATGCTCACTACTGCGCTCACACAAACATATATGCTCACTTTTGCGTTCACTCACAGACTTGCGCTCACTTTGCTTCCTCTCTCTCACACTTTGCTATTGCTCTTTGAGTGTTACTGACCTACCTTAAGCGATGTAAACAATATAAGCAGCAGCAGTGCAGCTGCGTTTATGCATACTAAACGAAAGTTCGATTAATTTCTAATGTTGCATTAAAGTCAACAGATTTTTATTTAATTTGTTATGCATTTTTAAAGCATGCGCAAAATGTTATTTAATATATAACACCAAAAATTGCATCAGCCGGCAAATAAATTCGAGAGAGAGAGAAACGTTCAAGTAAACTTTGAGCGTTTGTATAAATAGCAAGCGACGGCCGCGCGCTCTTTACAATTTTAAAAATTTGATCAAAGCAAGCGGAGCGTCAAGCTCAAAGAGTAAGAAAAAAAAAGTAAAACAAATAAATTTCGTCAATTTTAATAAAAAATTAACGCTTCGAAACAAAAAGAAACATGCGTTCATTACCAATATTGCTGCGTATGGCCGAGCAGTTAACCAAGATGCCAAAGATGACACGCATGCCACGTAGCTTTAAATCCTTTTTCGACGATCCACCGACGTGGAATGCAACTGTTATGCCACGCAATTGGAATTGCAACTGGGACGACTGGGATGATGACAACAATAATGCACCATTACCCACAGTTGGCAAACAAGGCTATCAAGTTAGTCTAGATGTTAGCGACTATAAGCCCAATGAACTAACTGTTAAGACAGTGGACAATACTATTCTCATTGAGGGTAAATCAGAGCAAAAGGATGATGCTGATGGTGGTGGCTATAGTTTACGTCAATTTCAACGTAGTTTTACACTACCCGATGGCTATGATGCCAGCAAGGCAACATCAAGTCTTAGCAGTGATGGTATATTAACTATTAATGTACCAAATCCTCCATCGATTGCCAAGACATTCAATGAACGTATTGTGCCCATACAACAAACTGGACCTGCTAAGGAAAATGTTAAACCAAATCTACCATTGGATGAGCCAGAAAAGTAAAGATTTAGTCGAAGCCAATAAGCTAAATTCTAAAATTATAACTTAAATTATTAGTTCCTAATCCTTGATGATACAATTTGAAGACGAACAAATTTGCAATGCAACAAAAAAAAAAAAAAATTATTAGAAAATTAAAAAAAAAATACAAAAAAAAAATTATAATAAAATTATAAATAAAAATTAAAAAAAAAAATAAATAAAATATAAAATAAAAATGTAAACAAAAAAAAATTATGAAAAAAAATTTAAAAAATAAATATAATATAAAAAAAAATTAAAAAAATATTAAACAAAAAAAAATCACAAACAGATTTGCAAGAAAATATGTTGTACTTTCATTTTATTACGCTTGGCAGCCGCCACTTGCACTTGTTCCTCTGCCATTGTCATGCCATGCCATTGCCATTGCCTCTGCTGCTGCTCTGCCTCTGCTGCTGCTCTGCTCTTCTCTCTGTCTCTCTTTCGCTCAGCTAACGGAACCTGCACCTGATGACGTTTTGCACTTGACTCGCATCCAATATTTTTTGCAACGACTTGTCGTCTTGTTTGTTGGCCTTCGCGCATCGAGCAAATGATTCATCATCGCAGCCATCGCATCCATTCGCATCCGGCGCTGTCTACGATTCGACACGAGGCTATTTCAGCAACACATTTCGGCCCGACTATAAAAGCGCCAGCAGCGCCATCGACAAATTTTATAAGAATCATAGAAACTGTACAATGACTTTGGTGCCAACAACATATCGTGATCTTGCAAGGGAATTGGATTATCCACGTCCCAGCTATAATCGTTCGCCCTATGATTATCAGCTATATCCATATCTCTGGGATGATCCGCATAGCTGGTGGCCAACAACAAATTTAACACGCAGCAATAGCAGTGAATATTTACGTCCCTTGGATGAGTTAGTGTCACGTCGCGTACGAAATCAATTGATACAATCGACACCCTATGAATGGGCATATCCCATGCGTTGGGATAATTATTATGCCGGTGAGCGTGTACATGCGGATGATAAAGGTTTTCGCATTGATATCGATGTACGACAATATCGTCCACATGAGATTGTGGTGAAGACCAATGATGATTATATCATTGTTCAAGGTAATCATGATAAACGGAATGAAGGTTCCAATGGACTCGTTGAGCGACATTTTGTACGTAAGTATTTGTTGCCGCGTGGTTATAATGCGAATGAAGTTATCTCGGATATCTCTACGGATGGTATTTTGACTATTAAGGCGCCGCCACCACCGCCAGCTAAATATTATGCGCCTGCGGAGCGTTTAGTGCGTGTACATGAAACGGGCAAATTGGCACTGCCCTGGAAATAGGAAAAAAATAATAGTGTCATCTCTTTCTTACACTCACTTTAGCATAAACCTTTTGCAGCGCTGCAGCTAACAATGGCAGCGCAGCGGAAGAGAGAGAGCGAGTGGTGCAGAGAGAGGTGCAGCAAGCGGCTGATATTCAAGGTGAACTATTTTTGGTCAACGAGCAGAGAGAGAGAGAAAATACTTTAAATTTATACAAAAAAAAATAAATCAGCTGTAAAATTTTGCAAAGTGCGCAATAATAAAATGAAAGAGCAACAACAACAATAACAAGCGCGCGCGGATAAATTATGGATAAAAGCAGCGGATAAATTCTATAGAAAATAAAAACAATTTGAAAATTCATTAAATTTTTTATTTTTATTTAATTATACTACGAGATGTAAAAAATGTAAATAAATAGGAATGAAATTGTTGCATTGTTGCTGCTGGATGCACTGCATCCAACCGCCGCCCCACTAATGGCCATTGGTTTTCTTCTCCTCCGACTTCTCATCGTTGCCTTCAGCAGGATTATGCTTCACATTAAGATGTGCAGGTCCAACTTGTTGAATTTGTATATGACGCTCCTTGGACTTGTCCTCAATGGGCTGTGGTTTGGGCACACAGACTGTGAGCAGACCATCGGATGATAATGATGACATAACCTTGTCAGCATCATAACCCTTTGGCAGTGTATAACGGCGCACAAAATGGCGCGAAATATAACCATGATCATCTTCACGTTCCTCATGCTTGCCTTCGACCATAATTGTGTTATCCTTTACTTTGACTGTAAGTTCACGTGGACTAAATTGTGCCACATCCATGCTCACTTGGAAGCCTTCTTTGCCCACTTGAGCAGCGGGCATGCTCATGCCCAGCTGCATTTGCCAGTCATCATCTGTGGAATTTGTATGTTTGGCCATTTGACGATGTTTTTTGCTAGACATGATCGTATTCATTGGCGATGTTGGACATGCTGGATGTGCGCATTGTGCCCAGGGATTCATAAGATATGATGACATTGGCATTGCTTGCATTTGCCGTGGATGAACGCCCATGCCGAAATCGTAGGCGGGATTGCGTGTCTCTGCTTGCAGTGCATTGACCAGTGACATAAGTTGTGACATTGACATTTTGTACTTTGGCTTCTAACTGTAACTGTGTTTCAACTGTATAAAATGTAATGTAATTTTGTTGTTTTTGCTTCTTTTTAACTTTCGCGCAGCGATATGCACTCGATGAATTTACTTTTTCAACTGTAACGGCATCAACATTGGTTGCTGTTTTTATAGCCGGCAAATGTGTAGCTTGGCGTAAAACATCGCGAAATTTCGAGAGTGTGCGTGAGCACACAGAGCTTTGTGTTTGTGTTGAAAAGAAAGACGTCAATGTAAGTTACGCAGTGGCAGAAACATCGCGCATTAACTAGAAAGAGCTAGAACTAAGAAATAAAAGAGCACGCTATGTGAAAGAGAAATAAGAAATGCAAACTAAAAGAAATGCAAAACACTCAACGTACTCTTTGAATTCTTTATTTACTTTAATCGTTAAGTACATAATGTGCTTATGTTTAATGAATACTTGTAGTTGTAATTGTTTTCACACTTGTTTAGGAAATCATAATTTCATATCATAGTACTCTCTCTTCTCTTCTACATATGCATTCTATGTATTTATGTTCTTCTCTTTTACTCTTCACACTCTATACTCTTTGCTTAATAGGGCTTCTATTGTGTATTAATATTTATTGCGAATTTATTTTTCGTTTTCATTTTCATTTTTTTTTTTTTTGTTTGTATTAAAAAAACACAAGAAACATTTATAGAATAAAACGTTTTGCATATTAATTGTTTTTTTTTTGTTTTTTGTTTGTTTTGTTTCAGTCTCAGCATTCACTTGGCCGTTGCTAATGCCGGCTCCTCAGACTTGACAGCTTTTCCAGCTGCACCATTTTCGCTGGCTTGATTTTTGGCCAGTAAAATGGCAGCATCCTCGGCAGCTATTTCTTCTGCTCCCTTTGTTGTTACCTTTTCAACTTTCTCTTGCTCCATTGGCTGCTCATCAGCTTCTGTTGCTGTTTTAGCTTTCTTGGCGGCTGGCAAATCGTCATCGTCATCGGCAAGAATATTTTTTTCAGTTTTTGAATTTGAATTTAAATTCGAGTTGGAATTGGAATTAGAGTTCGAATTGGAGTTGGAGTTAGAATTAGACTCAGAATTGGAATTGGAATTGGACGAACTGCCATTAGCATTGGCATCATCAGATTTTGGCTCATCGGCCTCAGTTGGTGCAGTGCCACTGCTGCTAACAGCGGCATCAATGGAGTCTTCCTTTTCAATGGTGGAGCTGGTGGCACTGACAGCTTCAGCAGCAGTTTCTATTTCCATTGATTTCGACTCTGCCATTGGCTTCTGTTCGCCATTGTCGGCACTGGAATTGATATTGGAATTGGAAGTAGGAGTACTAGCAGAAGCAGAAGCAGAATCAGAATCAGAAATAGTAGCAGAAGTAGTAGCAGAATTAGTAGCATTAGCAGTAGTAGTAGTAGCAGCAGTAGTTGTAGTGGAAGTTGAATTGGAAATTAAATTGGAAGTTTGCACGACGGGCTCAGTCTCAGTATTCTCTTTCTCTTTTGTTTTTGCATTTGCAGTTTCCTCCAGTTTTGCAGTTTTTGCTGCGTTCGAATTAACGTCAACGTCAACATCGACGTCGACGTCTTCTGCTGCCGCTGTAGTTGCCGTAGTTGCCTTTGCTGCTGCCGTTTGCTCTCCATTGCCATTGCGCTCTTCGGCGCTCTTTTGCTCAACAACTGCAGCTGTTTTTGGGGTTGGCTGCTGTTGCTGCGACTGCGACTGCGGCAGCGGCTGCTGCTGCTGCTGTTCGGCTTCTTTCGCTGCAGATTTCTGCGCATCTTTCGATTGCGTTTGCGACTGAGACTGCGACTGCGACTGCACTGACACTGGCACTGGCACGGGTACCTGGACCTGCACCGCCGACTGCTGCTGCTGTTGCTGCTGCTGTATGTCGACAATGCGCTCAATGGGTCGCTCTTCGCCCGATTTAACCACTGGTGGCGGCGGTGGAGGCGCCTTTACAGTGAGTATACCATCCGAAGAGAGCGTCGAATGGACATCGACCGGATCGAAGCCCTTGGGCAGCATATATTTGCGTATAAAATGACGCGAGATAACACCATGTCCATCCTCTTTCTCATCATGTTGTCCCTCAACCACAATGCAATTGTCAATTGTCTTCACAGTAAGCTCATCCGGTCCAAATTGCTTGACATTCATGCTCACCTGAAAACCATTACGATTGACCACCGAATATGCCGATGCTGATGCTGCTGCCGATTTACCAGCAGTGGCAGTATTCATAGTATTAGTAGCGTTTGCCGAACTGCTGCTGCTGCTGCTACTGCTGCTCGTTGCCAATGATGAGCTGACCTTGTCGCCCATCTCTTTCTCAAGCTCCAACAGTGACTTATTACAACAGACAGTCTTGGCACCAGCAACACGACTATAGGGATGATGACGATGCTGCTGCTGCCCCTGTCCTCCCTTAATTGGTACCCATAGCACTGAAGCAGCGGGCGAATGAGCATGAGCATGAGCCTGAGCCTGGGCGTGGGCGTGAGCGTGAGCGAGACGCGAAGTGCGACGCGTATTATTTGATGGCGACTGTTGTGGTGGCGACTGTGTTGTAGTTGAAGTCGCGGCAGCCAGCTGCTGCTGCTCCATTGGATACATACCGAAGCCAACATCATCAATGTCCATGCCCAGACCAAAGCCTAAGCCAAGACTATTGCCACGATTATAATTAAAATCATGCAGCTCCTCAGCCAGATCAAGTATAAACGGAATCAAAGACATTTTTTTTTCTTTTCTTTTTTTTTATTTCTTTCACTTCAGTTGTAAAATTCTTTTTCTAATTTTTCACTGCGTAATAGTTTTTTTTTTTGTTGCTTTTCGCTGTACAACAGAAAATTTGTGTACCGTTAACTACACTGGAGAAAATGTCTCTGAACTTGAATATTAATAGAAAAAATGTTAAATCGCGTATATAATAATAATAATATATAATGTCTCTGCCTGTGCGATCCGTTCGGGTGTCTAACTGAATTGCGTTTGAAGGCTTATGGCTGAATGTTGAACCTTTTAAACGACTGTGCAGCGCTGAATGGAAAAATGAAATGTCTGCCCTGGAAATAAGCTGCAGCGCTGCAGCAGAGATACAGTGAAAGAGAGAGAGCGAATGAATGCTGCTGCGAATGCTGCTGCCTGACAGAGAGCAGAGCTTCACACATCGATGTAAATGTTTCAGTGTGTGTTGAGCTATGTATGCAAAGTGAGGCTGGGCCAACAACAACAACAACAGCAGCAGCAGCAGCAGCGTTTTGCTTGTTCCCATGCGTCTCAAATCTTTGTTTATTTGCACAGTTTTTGGCGAAAAGAAAAAAAATCAATAGAATACGAACAAAAATGACAAACTCGAATTTCATAATTGCATTTGCACATACATACATACATACAGCTACTATATACTGTATGTATGTGTATGTGTGTGTGTTCGTTAGTATTGTCAGCTACTTTTTTTTTCGCCATGTGCATGTTGGCAATTTTCCGGTTGCGAGAACAAAGAAAGTATTCCAGCCGACAGCCGACAGACGACAGTCGACAGCCGACAGTCGACAATCGTATAAAATGATATGCGATGCGAACACCGGCGAACTTTTAAAAACCGGCTACAGCCTCTCGACCTAAGCCTGAGCAGCGCGCCTGGGCAAATATGTACATAAGCATATGTACATATGTATGTATGTACATACATAATGCATAAATATAATCTATACATATGTACATATATACATACATCACACATGCATATGTACATAGACGTACGTGTGTATGTATGTATGTAAATATTAAGATAAAGCGCGAGCATGTAAAGTTGCCATGTTGCAGGCTGAATTCCCAGCGCTCAGCCGGCAAACAGCAAAACAGCTGAGAGGCCATTAAAAAAGCGTCTCGTGCCGGCTGTCGGCTGTTGACTGTCGACTGTCGGCTGTCGGCTGCCGGCTTACCGGTTACCGAACCACGATTCGCAATTCGTAATTCTAGCAACTACAACAACAGCTGGTCGCTCGTTCGCTCACTGCTGTCTCTCCACTACGTGCTCGTATATGCGTGCATGCGTGCGTGCTCATGTGTTTGTGTACGAGTACGTGTCGAATTTCAATGCATTTGTATTTGTGTTAGTGTTTGTCTGGAAAGCCGACCGGCAAACAGCGACGAAAATCGTTGATAATAAACAATTGGTTGAAGGGGGAGCGCATACAAACAGTGGGGCAGGCATTGTACATGCGCAGTAAATGCACAGTGGTCTCTTTTTGCTGTAGAGTTTTGCTGCAAGACTCTTGCATTGCAATTGTATGCAGTAACAGCAGCAGCAAACATAGCAGCAGCAGCAGTGTATGCTGTGGGTGAGGCGCTTAAAGATACATACACACACACATACATACGCATACGCATACATATACATTCATATGTACATAGATGCATGTGTGCAATGGCCAGACAAGAGGCAGACAATCGACTTTTGGAGACTTTTGCAATGAAACGCGCGTTGAGTAGCAAGCGTAATACATATGAAGGTGGCTGCTAATAAATGTCACACACACACACACACACACATATGAATCTATGTAAACTGCATATGTACATATGCATGTATGTGCATACATATGTACATACATACATACATACATATGTACTTATGCTAAAACAGGAATTCAACCACAATTTTTATGTGCAGCCAAAATCAGCAAATGCAGAAAAAAATATGTATCAAAATCAGGAATATATACTATAAAATGACAGTAAGCTTCCTATGTATGTATATACATATATACATCACTTACATACATACATCATTGTAATTAATTTCAGGCTAAAACAGTTGTGAATACATTCTGCAGTGCATTGAGTCATTTTTAATTATTAATTTGCAGATGATTTTAATAGTTGCAGCTGGTCGAACATTATAGAATATTCTTTTGTTTTCGTTGCTCTTCTTCTAATTGTCGTCTCAACACACTTTTCCCTTCACACACATCACTCAGACACACTCTCTTTGAGTATATGTATGTCTATCTCACTCGCCATCATAGTCATATTGCTACACTCTCACTTTCATTGATAGATAAATAATGTTGCGTATAAATAACATATAACGTAAGAGAGTATTACGTTTACGTTTTCTATGCTCACATACATATATATTTACATTTTCGTGCAATTTCCAGAACATTTGAGATATTCTTGAACTTTTAACTAGAGCCAGAAGTTTCGCTCACCATCGCCACATCTCCCTTAGTCACACACATACAAACGCATGCACACATACACACACGTACACGAAAAATCAACCACCGCTGCTGCTATAAATAGACAGCGACTGTTCATACTCGGCATCAGTTTGATACAAGCAATCAAAGCAGCAACAAGTCTATTTGAAGACAACATTCAACGAAGAATATTCTGCAAGCATTTATTAAAAATATAAAACAAGTTCAATTTAATATCAGTTTAAAGACAAATCGACAAGCGTTACAAAAAATAAAATAAAATTCAACTTTTGTTGAGTATTAAAAGCGACAACTTAAAATTAAATTGCCACAAAATCAACTTTATTGTTGACGAATTTTTATACATATCAAAAGAAGAAAATAAATAAGAGATGGCCAATCTTCCACTATTGCTGAGCCTTGCTGACGACCTTAACCGTCTCTCCGTGGCTCCATTCTATGAGGCTCCTACCTACTGGATGCGCCAGAATCGTAATCCTTGCCTTGCTCTGGGTGCACTTCCAATTCAGCAACAACTTCGTCAGCTAGAGAAGCAACTTGGCGCTGCACCTAACGCTGGACCATTGTCAAAGGTGGGCAAGGATGGTTTCCAAGTCTGTATGGATGTGGCCCAATTTAAGCCCAGTGAGCTAAATGTCAAGGTAGTCGACAATTCCATTATTGTCGAGGGAAAGCATGAAGAACGCGAGGATGATCATGGTTTCATTACTCGCCATTTTGTACGTCGCTATGCTCTACCTGAGGGGTATGAAGCTGATAAAGTGGCATCCACACTCTCATCGGATGGTGTACTTACTGTAACCGTACCAAAGCCAGCTGCCATTGAGGATAAGGGCTCTGAGCGTATTGTTCAGATACAGCAAGTTGGCCCGGCTCATCTTAATGTCAAGCAGAATGAGAAGGAGCAACTGGAACAGGAGGCTGCCAATGAGAAATAAACAAAAGCATCTCCAAAATATTCTCAAGTCATTAGTAGAAGTAGTTTAATATTATCCATATATAATGTATTAATCAAATATCAAAGTCATTGACTGTTTTATAAATGTAACCCCAAACTATACTTACATTCAAATTATAATAATTATTATGATTATTATATAGACTTACATCTTCTTATATATTATAATAAATATATAAAAACTATCCCAAAATAATTTCAATTTGTTATTATTCTTATTTTATTTTTATTCCTCACTCAACTTTGTGTTTTATATTTAATATACAAACTTTTCAGTGTCACTGTTGCAGAAATTGTATATACAAATGTATCAATGCATGTGTGTGTGTGTGTGTTTTCCTGTTTTGTATGCACATACACCAGTGCAATTTTATCTGCTCAAATAAAGGATTACATACATATGTATGTATGTACACACACACACATGCATGTATTCGCAAACATTTAAAACTCTCACATCTCCATACATACATACATACATGCATACATACATACATACACATATGCATACGTGCGTGCAAAGAGCAAGTTCAATAAATGACAACAAAAAAAAAAAAAGAAAGGAAAACAGACAAGAATAACAGAGATAGCAAGAGTTCAATGCACTTGGCAAAACGTCAAACTCTCAATTAATGCATTTTTATCAGCACAGACTCTTTAACATTTTAAATAATTAAATCGGCATGCAATTGCATTAAAAAAAATAAAATATATGTACATACATATTAAGTTCTTTAAATGCTTATATTTAGGCAATTGCAAATACATACATACATACATACATATGTACATATATTTTTATTTACTTATTTTATTGCACACAACAGCGGCGGCGGCAGCGACAGCGACAGCGACGACGAGAAATTGCAAGAACATTCTGTTTGCTTGTGTGCGATTTAGAAAGAGCGAGAAACTTCCAAGAGAGCGCGAGCTTGAATTGTCAATTTGTGTTTTTTTTTTTGCGTCTGTGTGTGAGTGTCATTTCGGCGTCGGTATAAAAGCCCGCTACGCCTGCTGTTCCCTCACAGTTCAATTTCAATCGTTGTCAGAAACGCATCTCTGCTGTGCAGAAGTAAAAGCATATTAAGAAAAAAATTAAAATTAATAAAAAAAACAACTTTTAAGAAATATTTAATAACTATACAAAGTAAAAAAAATAAAAATTAAAACATGTCGATTGTACCACTTTTGAGTTTGGCACGCGATCTTGACAGCGCCTATGGTGACTGGGATCATTTCCTTGACGATGACTTTGGCTTTGGCGTGCACGCTCACGAATTGTTTCATCGTCCACGTCTGATGCTACCACATCATATGCATCGTCGTCGCCCTCATTTTATGCCATATGAGCGCAATCATCATCATCAGCAGTTAACTCCATTGCGTCGTCGCAGCTCTAGTGGCCAAAGTTCATTGTTGCCGGTAATTGGCAAAGATGGCTTCCAAGTTTGCATGGACGTGGCACAATTCAAACCCAGCGAACTAAGTGTCAAGGTGGTGGACAAAACAATTGTCGTTGAAGGAAAGCATGAGGAGCGTGAAGATGGCCATGGCATGATCCAACGTCATTTTGTGCGCAAATATACTTTGCCCAAGGATTATGATGGTAATGAGGTTGTCTCAACTGTTTCATCCGATGGCGTGCTTACACTAAAGGCACCACCACCAAGCATTGAACAGCCAAAGAAGGAGAGAATTGTGCAGATTCAACAAACGGGTCCTGCACATCTCAGTGTTAAGGCGCCAGAGGGCGCTGTTGAAGGAGGCAAAGGAGGCAACAGTGAGAATGGCGGAGGTGCTGCCGAAAAGATGGAAACTGGCAAATAGAGATAACTGAGACGAGAAGTTAAAGATGGCGACATGAATCTGATTGGAGTTTTTTTTCATATTGCTGCTCGGAGAGTCGAAGACTAGAACAACTCAAAGGCACACAACAGACACACACACACAAACACAACACACAACACTTAACACGTCACAAAAGCAAAATTTTTGGAACATCTCATTACATCGCATTATAATCTTCATCACATCTTAGCACTAAGAGAATTTTAAGCGCCCCACGGCATTTAATACTGTTAGATTTCCAGCTACATAATTAAGTCTAAGAATGTATTAAAAATAAACTGAGAGAAATCCAATATATATATAAAAATAAAGTTCTATATAAAAAAAATTAAAATTTCTTTTATTAAATGATGTAAAAATTTAAGCATTTTAGCCAGCAAATTTTACGCAGTCGCTTGCAACAATTTTTGTGTGTAGACTTATGTACATACATATGTATGTATGTATGTATGTAAGAGCAGCAATAAGCAATTGTACATAGTATTCAAAAGAAACAAGAGTGGAAATAAATTCGTACATATGCACAAATAACTTCCTTTACATACATATTAACATTAGTATGTAAATTTTTTTAACGGACAAAATAACGTAAGAGTGAGAGATCCATTTATTTTTGTTATTTACTCTTTGTAACGCTTGCTTAACAGTTTCTTGCTCTCGCTCTCTTTGTCTCTTAGTTCAATTGTTAAAAGCAAACGCTCGAAAGTTCGCGATGTTTCTGGCACTCTCTTAATTAATTTTGTCTCTTTCTAACGTACAGGCAGTATGTTTTTAGATCTCTTTGCCACTCAATACCTGTCGCTCTTTTCTCTTACACACACACACAAAGCTAAAATTTGAGCGATGTTTTTTGCGCTGCTTTAGACACAACAGTAAATGCTCGATGTTTCTAGAAATGCAACAGTCAGCTATAAAAGTGCCGGCAAACGCTTTGCCGTTACAGTAGAACAACTACATTTGCAAAGAAAGCAACGTCGCTGCGCGAAACGTAAAAACGGAAAATTTTTAATTTAAAAATACAGTTATAAAAATAAAATCAAAGTACAAAATGTCGATGTCTCAACTAATTTCACTGGTCGATGCCCTGCAACAGCCTCACAATCCACTCTACGACTTTGGTCTAGCTGTCAATCCACGCCAAATACAATCATGGACAGCAACACCAACATTGCTGAGTCCCTGGCAGTGCGAACATCCAGCATGTCCAACATCGCCAATGAATCAAATTATTGCCGGTCGTCGTAATCGTCGCATGACCAAGCAAACCAATGGATCAGATGATGGCTGGCAAATGCAGATGCCAATGACGCAAGTGGGCAAAGAAGGCTTCCAAGTGAGCATGGATGTGGCACAGTTTAGTCCACGTGAACTTACTGTCAAGGTGAAGGACAATTGCATAATTGTCGAAGGCAAGCATGAGGAACGTGAAGATGATCATGGTTATATTTCGCGCCATTTTGTGCGCCGTTATACACTGCCAAAGGGTTATGATGCTGACAAGGTTATGTCATCATTATCCTCTGACGGTTTGCTCACAGTGAATGTGCCTAAACCACAGCCCATTGAGGACAAGTCCAAGGAGCGTCATATACAAATCCAGCAAGTTGGACCTGCACATCTCAATGTGAAGTGTAATCCTGCCGAAACAACGGAAACAAAGCCCGAAGAGAAGACTTGCAATGGTCCCAGCAAATAGAAGCCATGCAATGGCGGCATCACAATTTGCCCTTCACAACCAACAACAACACCCACAGTTCAACTCCATCCCACAATCTCATTCCTATTGAAGAGAGACTTATTATGTTGTAGTAAATTAATGTTAGTAAAGCAAAACCAAATAAAAGAGCGAAAGTTATAAAACTATTTAAGAGTTTGTTGTTTCATTGTGTAGCCTAAAGAGTTGAATGTTGATAAATATTTTTGCGTGTTCTCTTTGAAATAAATTTTGTTTTTTTTTTCATTTTGGTTTTTAATTGTTTTTGCACATATTTATTTAAATATTTTAATACATAATAAAAAATTTAGTTGTCCTTTGTATTTGTTGTTGTTATTGTAATGCGCGATCATAAGTATGCACTTTATATAATAATTATGTATATATATATATATTATGCTAATTCTATAACTAAATCGGCTTTTAAATTTTTCTTTTGCATTTTTGTTTTTGTTTTTTTCTTTGCAATTTTGCCAAGCTTGAGGATTTTACATAGAAGAGAGCCGTTAAAGCTGCACTGCCAAAAAGCTTCATGTCGTAGAGCTTTTTTTTTGCACTCGGAAACAACAAAAATGCTTTGTTTTTTTTTTTAATTAGTTTTCACTTAATTAATTAATTTAAAATATTTTAATTTTAATTATTTATATTTTCTTTAAATTTTTTTGTGTTTTTTTTGCATTGATATTTTGCTTCTTGTAGTCGTCTGCTATTAATTTATTTATTTAAATTTTTTTTTTTTGTTAATTATTTATTAGTTGTTTTATTTTTATGTGTATATATATTCAATGACGCTTAATCACAGATCAATTTTTGAAAAATTTCATTTGACTTAGAAGTTAAGAAACAAATACAAAATTTCACAAAGTTTTCACGTCGATTTTACACTCATACTCATTCTCTTCATCATTCTCTTCGTCAACATCATTATCGTTCTCTTTTCACTTTTGCACACACACATACACACATATATATATATATGTACATATGTACATAGAACATAGAACATAGACTATATATGTATGTATGTATGTGTGAATAGTAATAATATTTAATAATAATATTTAATAATAATATTTAATAATAATAATAATATGTAATTGTTTATACGAGCTACACATAAACAGATTTGGCTTAGGCAGCGGATCGATGTTTGCTTGATGAATGATTGATTTAATTTTATTTGATGTATTTGATGTATAGTTGTCAAATGTATGCATGCTATGTATGTATGTATGTATGTACATAATTGTGAATCATGATTTACATATATATATTTATCAGCTCAGCATTCTACATAGACATACATTGATATATTGTTAATATATATATATATATATTTCTTTATATAGATTCTTGATTCGTCATATGAATATAAATATTTTATTTTATTTGTTTTTTTTTTGTTATTATTGTTGCTGTTGTTGTTGTTCTAGAACGTACATCATCATTATTAATTGTGTTTCTCTCTTAGATTTGCAGTCTCAAAAATTGTTTATGGGCTTTTTTTTTTCTTTTTGTTTTTTTGTTTGTTGAAGTTAAACATCGATGTATGAATATATAAAACATAAATTGTTAAAATAAAATAAAAAATGATAAAAATGTGTAGTGTCTGTCAACAGCAAATTGTTATGGCCGTGTGGCACAATCACTTTTTGATTAGACTTTCACAGCTACTGCTGAGATTTGGCAACGATTTAAAAAATAAACGTGAACGATCCATTTGTTGTACATCAACACTTGCATTGCTATTGCTATTGTTGCTGTTGCTGTTATTGCTAATGCCACTTTTATTATTATTGCCACCAGCAGAAGCAGCAGCAGCAGCAGCAATACATATAATTGTTTCATCGACACCTTTGTCAAATGAACGACGCAACGGCAACTGTTGATGCTGACTGCTGCTGCTGCTGGCATAGGCAAATGGTGGTGATAGTGGCGATGATGGCAATTCAATATCAATTGCTGGCGTTGGCATTTTAGCCAATAGATCTTCCAATTCAGATTCCAATTTAACAACATCTTGACTATGACGATGACAGTTGTTACTGCCACTGGCACTGCCACTGACACTGCCACTGCAGCAGCCTAATTCCACTTGCTCAGCATCCGCATCAGTGCTTAGCAAACTTGAATGACAATAATCAATCTTTGGTGGCGTGCTATAATCATATGTTGCCATTGGTGTCGTTGAATCATTCAATATATCACGATTCTCCAAGAATATTGATGAATTGGAGTAACGTTTCGATTGATGCGGCTTATAGACAAAGCCACCTAAACCATTTGCCACAGCATGTGAAACACCAGAACTAATCGATGGTGCTTTATGTTCACCACTGCCACTAAAACTGCTTAATTGCATGGCATGCTCACGACCAGTATCTGTTGATATGCCACTGGCACTGAGATCTTGACGTGAACCGGCGCATAAATCTGTAGCAGAGCCACGGCTAGAACTTTCTGAATGTTCAAGCACATTGTGTATAGAGTCATGGAACGGTGTCATGCTGCCAGAACCCTGCGGACATGGACGAAATGATGAGATCTGTGAGACAACATCATCTAATGCCCAATCACGATCATAATTATGTTGAGATTGTGAGCATTCAATGTTGGCTGCAACAGCGACTTGACTCAACGTTTGTCCCTGCAACTGTTGACTCTGCGCATGTGCATCCTCAGTCTGTGTGCCAGCACTGTTACTGCTGCTATGCGGCACAACATCCAATTGTAGCTGCATATGATGCGGTGATGTATTTAATAAACGTTGCTGCAATTGTAATTGCATTTGCTGTTGATGCTGATGTAAGCCTGTTGTGGATATTGCATTATCCATATTGCTGCTACAGCTTGATTCATGATGTACAGCATGTGCAGCAGCAGCAGCACTGCTGCCACCAGTAGTATTAATTTCAACTGTGCCACAAACGGCACCATGCGGCAATGTGCTATGCCCCTCGCTGAAATGATGATGATGTGCTGCAACTGGCGATGGCGGCGGATGTATTTTCTCTGGCGCATTTTGTATGAGCAGAATTCTGTAAAAAAAAAACAAAAATAAAAATATTAGAAAATATTAATTAATAAAAAAAAAAAATTGAAGAAAAAAGAAATATTAATATAAAAAAAAATAAAAAAAATATTT
Source organism: Zaprionus obscuricornis (assembly GCA_037044475.1). Classification (NCBI taxonomy): domain Eukaryota; kingdom Metazoa; phylum Arthropoda; class Insecta; order Diptera; family Drosophilidae; genus Zaprionus; species Zaprionus obscuricornis. The sequence goes on along the minus strand of JBAMBR010002329.1, from coordinate 56,703 downwards.
AAAAAATTTATTTTTGCGGGATTTTTCATGCGACGGCTATTAGTTTATAGTGCTCCGATTTACAGCAAATTTTTATTGATTAATTTGACTCATCGTTAAATTTGAATACAGTAGAATCCGGTTATAACGACTCTGCTTATAGCGTCCGTCCGGTTACTGTGACTAAAACTCGTTGGCTTGATTGTTCCTCATGCAAACTCATTTCGGTTAGTGCGTCTGCCGGGTATAACGACGTTAAATCGTAGATCCCTTGAAAGTCGCTATAAGCGGAATCTACTGTACTTCAAATTTTATTTATATAACGAATAAAAAACTGAATTCTCAAACAAATCTTCCCTCTGGGGTAACTACAATGAGTTTCGACTACTTCTGGCAACAATAAATATTTATACACCACAAAAGTTTCATTCATATATCTAAAGCTTTAATAATTGAGATTTGAGAACTCGACGACTATCGAATGCTTAATGGCGTCTATGACAAATTAGCTGGAACAATCTTCAAAAATATTTCTATAATTGAAATTATTTTTCTGCGTTTTCATTTACAGCAACTGTTGCATGTACGTTATGAAAATTGCAAAATAATATTTAATTTTTTTTTTTGCTATATAAAGCCTTTAGGCTTTTGGTTTGTTCAAACAGTTCAAATAGTGCAACTGTTGAGAATAGATTTGTGTGTTATAATGAAATTGAATTTAATTTTCATCTTATTGGCAATCTATAGCATGTTGCATGCTGCTGAGGCGCGTAAAACACGTTTTAGAACGCGTACACAAAATAAAACAAATGAATGTATAGGACGTTGGCGTAAATAAATCAAATTTTGTTTACTAATAATAGAAGACAAAGTATTATATAAATATATTATTATTATTATTATTTTTTTATAGCTGCACCACAAGCTTGCGATTTGGCTAAGGATGTTGGACACAAGGCTTTGGAAAAGTGCAAGAAAAAGGAAAATGAACAGATGTGGTACTATGATGCTGTACATCAAGTCTGTAATACAATGCATTTCTATGGCTGCGGTGGCAATGGCAATCGCTATTGCACTGAGACTGAATGCAAGAATGAATGTTACATTCCTTAAAAATGCAAGCAGTAGGCAGCATTTTTTATAAATATATATATAAATACAGTCGAGTCGCGATAATTCGTACCTCGTTAATTCGAAATTCTCAATAATTCGTAAAAGTTTTTGTTCGCTTGAAAAGAAATTCATTAAATAATTTGAAAATAATTCGAAATACTTTATAATTCGCAGAAAAAAATATGATCCCCGCGCCATTTCGAATTATCGAGACTCGACTGTATTATAAATATATATATATATATATATATATATATAATAAATATTACCAGCAGCTTTTATACCCCTGCATTTTTTATGCTGTGCTTAATGCTTGAGCCTGAACTTGACTTTAGGCTTTAGCTATTGTCTAAGCTTTATGTATTATAAAGCAAGCTACTCTTCTCTCTCTTTGGCGCAGATTATAACAAAAAAGAAGAAATCTTTGCATATTTCTGCAATTGAAATTCATTTACTACATAAAAAATAAATTATTAAAAACAAAAATATAAAATCTATAAATATTTCCTACAATTGAAAGTTTCATTGAATGTTTTCATTAAGCAAACCATAATTCTGTCTCCAGGAGTTTTGACTTTTCTTTTTTTATAGCCGTTGCCCATTGGGTACCAAGAGTATATTGACTTTTTATATATTAGCTTAGTTTACAATATAAAGCATAAGCCTTAAGGCAGCACAAAGTGAAACTATAGCAAAACTACAGAGCTACATGAAAGTCACCCTGCCATGATAGCGCAATCTCACGGTGCCCGAGCACAGGGATACGAAATAAGCGTCAATCAGCGCCCCCTAGGAATAGCATCCTCAGGTACCAAATGAAGTGCTAACTGTTTGGCTTGGGAGTTTCCTCCTTGGTGAAGATCGAGGCCTATCTAATACCTCTGCCGATCTATGGTATCACGGCAACCGGTTGTAAAACGCAACGCCACGCCGAGCTATAAAACCACAGCCATCACCATTAAGCAGGGCAGACACAGTACGCGGGCTTCTGGCTTCCCATGGTACCAGAAAATTATGTAGTCTCCGGTCAGACTCCGTACTACGAGGAACTACCAATTCTAACTTCAAACAGTTACGGGTTGGTAACCCACATAAAGAGCTATAATAAAATTCAGCTTGAGCTTCTGCATGATCTGTCACTGTATATATGCCACACTGCCTCAGGCGAAGGCAAAGTTGAATGCAGATGAAACCGCATTGAGTTAAACAGCTGATGCTGAACAAATGACAACAAGAACTGAAGCTTATATATATATATATATATATATATTAGCTGGATTCAGTGACGCCTTCTGCTTGCATTGATTGACTTGCCTATTGCGTGCCTTCCAGCGATGGCAGAGATGTAAATATGCCTTGCATTGTATGTACATAAAGACAACGCCGCCAGTGAGTCCAACGGTGACTACGCCTAGTTTTGTCCAGAATGGCCAATCTGTAAATATGGCAAATAGTTAATAGAAGTTCGAGTGAGAGAGAGCGAGGGGGGGCAGTGAGTATTATATATAACAAACCAATCAATCCATGCTTCACATCATCGGCTGCTTTTTCGATAAGCACACAAAGCGACCAAATGACACACAATGCGGCGGCACAATGGAAGAGTACTGTGCAACATAGACGACGTCGCTCAATGCTGGAGATGTCAAGGCTGCGCCACTATTGAAACGTAAATCGATGAGCAAGTGGCAAGCGGCAGCAGGAAGCCAAACAAAAATGACAAATGAGCAGCGACAAAGTGACAAATAAAATGTAAGAGAAATAAATAAAGAATTTTAATTAGTTTTATGCAGTATGTATGTGTATGTCTATGTGTGTATGTATGTGTATATGTGTGTGTTTGTGTGTGTTGCTTACCTCATTGAATGGTTTAATTTTGGTATGCATTATAAATGGGAATTTGCATAATTCGCATGAATTTGTTGCCGATGCTGTTAACCATTGTTGCAAGCATGCTTGATGCACATACTTTAAACTGCCCGAACAGTAGCATGGTGTCAATAATGGATTCTGTGGATCACTTTCACAATGACAAATGCGACATATATCGCCGCTATTCTGTGATGCTTGACTGCTGCCTGAACCGAATCTGTAAAAAAGTTAAAGAATATTATAAAATTGAAGTTTTGACATTTCACATATATAGAAAGTTTACTGTGACCTGTGACCTTTTTAGCAGTAGTGTATTATAATAATAAACAGGCAAAAGCAATGATAATATGATTGCTGCTGTTGCTGTTGTTGCTGCCATTTGATGCCAGCAACTTGATTGGCAGCAAAACAAAGAAACGCAGGAACTCCAGAGATAGCTGCAAAGGCTCACTGCCTGTTTACCTCTCTCTCTGCCTGCCTACCTCTCCTACCTCACTCTCTCTCTCTCTCTCTCTCTCTCTCTTACTCATTGTTTGCCTGCCTGTTCCTCTGTCTGTCTTTCTGTACATGCTCTGCTCTGTGCATTTGTTGATATAACAAAGGATTGCCAGCAGCCAGCAGCCAGCATGAGTTGTGGCCATATACTTATGTCTGCCACTGTCTATGTATATTCACTGCTTGCGCTGTCTATCCTTTTGCTTCATTCTGTCTATAATATAAACACGCACAACAACAACAACAATAACAACAATAAACAAACACTCAGCTCTCTAGGCTGCGCTCACTGCCACACTGCCACTGCCACTGATACTGTGACTGTCGACTATAAACTTAAGTGCGCAGCAGCAACTATGCATAATTCAATTTTAATATAACAAAAGACAAAATAAAATTGCATTGGCATTAAATAAAATATTGATTTCAATAATTCAATTATAAATAAAATGAAAAAATAAAAATTAAAGTGCAATTTAAAGTGTGATATGTGTGAGCAGCAACAGCAGCAGCAGCAGCGCAACGGATGCACGTAATATTGATGAAAACTTATGCGTTTTCCGTTGCCAGCTGTTGGCAGTTGCAGTTGCAATTGCAATTGCTATCGACGCCCACTCGCAAATCATTTGGCAATACAAAATGAATGCTAATGAATCACAATCACTGTTGACAATGTTCAGTATTGAATATATAAATATACGAATATTCGTATTCGTATTCGTATTCATTTTCAATCTTTTTGGCAAAGTGTCACGTTTAAACACAGCGGCCAAAAGTTGAGACATAAGTAATAATTATACATAGACAAGGCATTGTATATACATATATATATATACAGTAGATTCCGCTTATAGCGACTTTCAAGGGATCTACGATTTTACGTCGTTATACCCGGCAGACGCACTAAACGTAAGGAGTTTGTATGTATAAGTTTGCATGGGCATCAATCAAGCCAACGAATTTTAGTCGTAATAACAGGACGGACGCTTTAAGCAGAGTCGTTATAACCGGATTCTACTGTATATATGTATATATATACTAACTCTATATAGACAACATATAGACAATATATATATATATTTGATATTTATATAAATCATATTTACATTTCGACTTTGCTTTTGTCTACAACGACGACGACGACGACTTTAAAAATTTGCTAAACAATTTTGCATAGAACTTTGGATGAAGCGTAGCTTATATCTAAGAGTAAATACGCGCAGCAGTTAACTTACTTAGCACATTGCACATTTAATAACTGTATATTGATACTAAATATCTAATACTATATATACTATGCATACATACTACTACTAATATATTTTCATATTTATATTTAACTTGAACTGTTAAAAGTTTTCACGTTTCGTTTTTTATCAAGAAATTTATTTTTATTATTATTTCATTTATTTTTGTCTTTTATTTTGCAGCTAAACAAGTTTTTTTTTTTTTGTGCATTTTAACGAAAAGCAATTAAATTACGAAATATACAAAAAGAAAAAGAAAGGAAATGTAATCAGAGCTGAATATATGAATATATATATATATATATCTGTATGCATATAGTATATGATTATATAAGGCTTAAGGTCTTATCACATCAAGCTGTTGCATTGAAAAGTTTCAACTTTAGCTAAGATAATATTATTTACCATATACATATATTTATTTTTGAACTTGAGTTGAAACTGAAACTGAAGCTAAACAAGTTCCCGAAGTTGAGTTGAAGGTTCAGCTAAATAAACTGATAAAAAAAAAAACAGGAAAACAAAATAAAATTATCTTCAGCATAAAGTCTTCTTACATTCTCAAGCAAGCTTAAACTCCAAGTTTTTACTATAAAAACTTCACTTTTGAGCAATTGGTGTTGCTATGATAGCTGTTATATATGTTAGTAATATTATTAGTAGTAAATTTTACTAACATTCCTGAGTTATTGCTAAAGTCATACTGCAAATTTTAGCCATTAGGCAGTTAAAACATAAAAGTTAATAAATTTTCAAGAATTACAGGAAAATTTAAATTTCCGTTAGCATTAAAATAAGAACAAAAAAAATTATTCAAATCATGTCATAGCCAAAATCAATGAATTTTCTACATGAAGTATCAGGCGAACAGAAACTAGCAGAAAGTAGCTGTAGGAAAAAAAATGTATTTTACTGTAGGTTAACAGGGGTATGTAAATTAACAGATTTATGTAAATTAACTAAACTTGCTGTTTGCTGTAGCTTCTGTTCTCCTGGTATTTTAGCATGAAAATTGATTTTTTTTTTACATGTTTGGCCAAATCTGAGCCAAAATCAACGAATTTTTAACATGAAGTACCAGGCGAACAGAAATTAGAAGCAAGTAGCTGTAAGAAAAAAAATGTATTTTACTGTAGGTTAACAGGACTATGTAAATTAACAGATTTATGTAAAATAACAGATTTATGTATTAAAACAGAGCTATATGTAAATTAACAGATTTATGTATATTAATAGAGGTATTCATATTAACAGAGTTATGTATATTAACAGAGTTATGCAAATTAACAGAATTATGTAAATTAGCAGAATACGCTGCTTGCTTCGTACAGCTACTTGCTGGCAATTGCTGCTCCCCTGGTATTTTAGCATAACAATTTATTGATTTTAACATGTTTGGCCTAAACTGAGCGGAAATCAACGAATTTTCTACATGAAATACCAGGAGAACAGAAATTGCCAGCAAGTAGTTGCACGAAAAAATATATTTTGCTATGTAAATTAACAGATTTATGTATATTAACAGAATTATGTAAATTAACAGAATTTGCTGCTAACTGCTAGCTTCTGTTCGCCTGGTATTTTATAGTGAAAATTAGTTGATTTTTGGCATGTTTGTGGCTCTGACATGATCTGGCATTTTTTTGCGCTTTTAGTGATAACGGAAATTTAAATTCTTTCTCATAATAGAAATTGTTTTATTTGTATGAAATATAAAATTCAATGGATTTTCAAGAATTAAAGTAAATTTAAATTTCCATTAGGAGAGGATTTATCTAAATTAACAAGATTTATGTATATTAAAAGAGTTATTTATATTAACAGAATTATGTAAATTAACAGAATTCTTTCCCTTAATAGAAATAATAGAAAATTGTATAAAATGTTTAATAAAAAATATCTGTAAATTTCTTTATTAAAATTTTTACAAGCCAAATTGTATTTACTTTTGTTTTGTCAAAGTTTTCTATGTTAGATGATATGATCCACTATATCATCTAGCATAGAAAACTTTGATCCGATTCCGCCTTATATACTGTACAGCTTATGGACATAAGGAGTATGTGTAACAAGTTGCATTGATATAGCTTGAAAATTGTAAGACTAATTTGAGTTAAAACAGACGGACATGTATATTAGTATTCATCTATTGATGCTGATTATGAATATATATGTATATACTTTGCTGGGTCTACCACGTCTTCTAAGTTGTGTCCTGTCCAAAATGAATAAACCTAATTCCAATTTAAACTCAGCTGGCCATGCATATATAATATGTACTTTGTGTGGTTTGCTATGTCTCATACTGCCGCCGTATCGCATAATGAAATCTGAATCTTGTTTCCAAGAAAAAAAAAAATTATTATTATTAAATTTGAATTCCCATGAAAATAAAATTCCCAGCATAATATTGCAGCAGCTACTTGATAATAATAAATATGCGACAATACATTTTAGGTCTTTGACATTTTTTTTGAAATGTTGTTTAATCAAATTTATAGAAATAATTATATTACATTATTTTATAGCTGATAAATTGGTAAAAATGTTTCATGATGAAAATAAATAATAAAAAAAATAAATAATCAAAATTTAAAATGCGGGCAAATAATCAAATTTTGGTTAACAATTCAAAAAAACGATAAACAATAAAATGTTGTAATTATATTTACTGAATAGTTTACAAAATACAAAAAAAAAAATAATAAATATTTATAGCATTCATTAGATTTGCATAGCGCGCGATAGAGAGAATGTGAACTATGTGTATTGCCATTAACTATAGGAATATGATTAGTTAATTGTTATTATTGTTGTTGTTGGCTGGCTGGCTGACTGCCGGGCTGCCGAGCTGTCAGTTATAACTGGATTACATGTCAAAGATTATTGTATTATTATATTGCATAGCGTGGCGCAATGGCATGAAATGAAATGGATGAAAAGCATTATAAATTCATTAGATATGCAGTAAATTCCGCTTGAATTGAGTTGTTCACAAAGTGACAGAGATAGAGACAGTGATAGCGATAGAGAGAGAGAGAGAGAGAGAGAGAGAGAGAGAGAGATAGGCAATATAGCCACACGTTTCAATCAACTAAAGTTTGGCCAAGTTCATGGCAATTGCAATTAGTTGAGCGCTATGATTATATACCTCTGCTCTACTGTGCTTTGTATTACGCCTACAACACACACATCTACATGTTCCCCACATTAATTCAGTAAAAATATAACTAACAATTGTTGGTAACACACACAGACATGCAATCACATATACAGCTGAAACTACAGCTACAAGCGATAGACAATTGTCCCAAAAAAAAAAACAACAACAGCAACAGAAAATAAAGTCAAATTGGTTTTTCCAATGTTTTAGTTGAGGCAATTTTACTTTAACCCTCGATATAGGTGCGCTGTTGTCTGCCTGTCTCTCTCTGTGTGTGTGTCTACGGCAAGTGCGTGATTGCGCTGAAGGACACAGCAGGACACACTCACACTCACACACACACACGTATACATATAGATATATGTAGCAGGACACAGACACAAGCCACCAGCCAAGCGTTTACTATTTTTGTTGTTATTATTGTCGATTTCTGTTGCTGCTGTTGTTGTTGTTGTTGTGCGCTGTCGCTTGTCATCACATTTGCTGTGACTCCCTGGCTCTGACTCTGTGCATAGTCTCTGAGGCCATGGCCATGTCATACTTAGTTTGCCCAATGGTTTTCTCGCTGCTTGCTTGCTTGCTCGCCGGCAATTGATTGTCCTTGGATCAATAAAACGCATTTCAAACCAAAACCAAGCAATGGACAGAAGTCAGTTTACCTCCTTCCAACCTACAATCTACAATCTCCACAAACCCCAAACACTTCATGACCCTAACAATTTACCCTTATAAAGTAAATAGTGTTTGCAGTGGCGTAGGGAGCAGTAAGTGTAGAGGGGGTTAGGTACAAAAGGTTATCTTGTATATGATTGAAGTGTGGGACCATGTTTATCGTAATGAGTTTCCTCATTTAACTTAATGCTTTTGCCATGCAAATTATGTTTCAGTTTTTTTTTTTTCTTTTATAGCTATGAAAATATGTCTATCATTATTTTGGTATTTCTCAACTTTGCTTACTGTATGGGCAGTGAAGAATGAATTGCTTTCCTTCTTGTTAACTACGCTGCTGTATATTTTTCTATCAGTTGTTTTATCTACATCCTTTGGGCCAACACTCATTCCCTTACTGTCTGTGCACATCTTTAAGCGGCACATTTATATGCGCATCCGACATCATTGCGTTGCCTGCCAATTTTATGACTTCATTAGATAATAGGCTCAGGAGCAGCACAACAACTAAACAAGCAAACAGGCAAGAAACCAAGAAACCAAGACGCAACAACAGGCAACAGTCGACAAGCAAAGAGCGACATGCGACGCCAGACTGGCGACATACTCCTGCTCCATATCCATACTGTTTCACTTGCTCTTCAATACACATGTCTATCTTTATTTTCATCTTCCAAGCAAAAGGAAACTTTTTCTTTATTTTTGTTGCTGTTGTTGCGGTTGCTGTTGTCACGCCCCTATATATACCGCACCCTGTGGATGAGTTGTTTTTATGGCCACAAGCAAAGTAAACAAAAATTTTCCTTTTCCTCACTCCCTCTCTCTCTGTCATCCTCGCTCTGTGCTCTGTCCTCGATAATTACGCGCAATTAGTGTATTCAAATTGAGTTGCGATCTTTGCCGAGAAGATGAAGATTCAAATTAATGTCGAAAATCTTTATACATATCAGTAATCCTCCTGCATCAATTCTCAATCGTTCGCTTTCAGCACAAAAGAAACAAAGGAATTTTTTTTTTTTTTTGGTCTATTTACAGCTGCAGATTTTCATTTTCTAGAGATTCTCAAGTTATTCTTTCAATGATTTTTTTTTTTTTTGCAGTGGAAATTGAATAATGAAAATATGTTTGTCTTATTTTATGTTTATTTCGGTCTGGAAATCGCTTAAGAATTCAATAACCCAAAGCGTATATATGGTATAGAGAGAGAGAGTGAGATAGAGAGGGAAGGGACAGACAGAGATATACATACATATATGTATATGTACGTACAATCAAGTCTTATCGTTATAGTTATACGACAATGAAGGGAATTATAATTCTGTCACAAAATATGTTTCTCAGTACTTAATGTGATAACTTTTTTTTATATTCTTTATTTTTGGTAGTGTATTACAAGCTAATGCCATTGGGTTAAATGCTATTGATAAGATAACATTGACATAGTAATATAAAATGTAAGCACAACTGCTAGATACCTTGTAATTATGAATATTTCTTGCAAAGTTACTAGATTTTGCATATATTGAAAATTATATTATATATGCACTATAATTATTATTTAAATATCAGTTAGAGATCAAGCTTAATAATATATGAAATCAGGTTAAAGCTTTTTCTATGATACATATAATTAAATCTTTAACAATTTTTATTTTTATTGCAGCAAATATATAATTTGATCGCGAAACGATCATGTTACTATATCATTTAGCAATTATACTAAAAAAAAAAAAAAAAAATCAAATGATCTACAAACTTTGATCATGTTTGTTTACAATTATAGCTGACTGTGCTTATTATTATTATTATTATTATTATTATTATTATTATTATTATTATTATTATTATTATAGATTATATATATTTATGAATATATATATATAAAATGTTAAACATATAAACTTGCGCATATGTTTTTATGGTATTACGTATAGAGACATAAAGCATATGAGGAATAAGTCGAAACTCTTCAAGCAAAACTGATGCGACTCTAGGGCTTAGACTTGAACATGTAAATAACAACAACAACAACAACAATAATAATAATACTTATATTAAAGACAACTTTCATTCTCTTTTTACACTTGGTTTCAAATTTCACAGCTTACAATTGCAGAACAGTTGCTGTTGCTGTTGCTGTTACTGCAGCTACTGCTGCTTGTTCTGCGTTGTTGTTACTGTCATTTTGCCCTTGCTGAGTTGGCAATACTTCCGCTTACGCCTTAACCACATAAATATACAAATATATAAATATACAAATATATAAATATACAAATATATATATATATATGTAAATATTTATATATACTTATCCAGCTATATACATATATATATATATGGCTGCATATATGTATAGTATTGTTTATTGTTTCTGTAATCAGTCAGAGAGTCAGGTAGTCAGAGAGTCGTTGTCTTGCCTATCGGACAATCAATTCAAATCAGTTGATGAACGCATATTATTGCAATAGAGACTCTCTCTCTCTCTTTCACACACACACACTACACACACATACGCTATGTGACAAGCGTAATTAATAGTCTGCAACGTCTACACCCACTGTATACTCTTTAGGCCCTTGCAAGTAATTTGAAAGTATTACTGTCTAACAGCACGTATAACGTATACGCAATGTATTACGAAAAACAAAAGTTGCCTAAAGTAAATGAGAAAAAAAAACAACAAAATGAATCATATGGAAAAGCTATTCAAATTTTGTATTTGTCATTTTTATTATTTATCTTTCACTCAGATGCAAAGTTTCAATTTTACATATAAACAAAAAAAACTCTAGAAGTTATATTATATCGTATATATATATATATATATATATACTACTACTGCTGCTGGTTTAATCTGGTGTGACGAGAAGTTTTGTTTTGTTTTGTTTTTGTTTTTTTTTTTTATTTATTTATTTTTTTAGTCGTCTATAACTGTTCTTTGTGTGTTTTGTATTTTTTTGCTTACTGTTGACTTTTCATATTTTGCGCTTTAATTTCGTTTATATATATTTCGGTTATTTTTGTTCTTGTTGTTGTTGTGGTTTTTTTTGCATTTGTTTATAAAAAATCAACAGGTTTAAGTTCTACAGCTGACATAAGTCAGGCGCCATTTATATATATACAGATACAAGTATGTATAGCTAGGTAATATATATAGTAAAAAAAATAATGCTGACAATATATTAAACAGCTTGAACAAATGTTCTTTTAACTAGAAATGACAAGTAAGCAGATATATCTCATACACATATATATATATATATACATATATATAAATGTTTATATATATGTCTATAATATCAATAATAAGAAAAAATAAAAACTTTGATAATGTAAACAATTAGAAATTAAAGATTATATATTTATACAAGTATATAAAGTGTGGAGGAGAAGCATATAATTAAAATGTGATTCAATTTTACAAAACAAAAAAAAAAGAGTCTAGAAATATATAAATTTTCTTAGAAATACATTTGCATGCAGCTGTTCTATGTGATTCTCAATGTTATAATGACACGTTTATTTTTTTTATGTATTTGTAATTTTATTGTTGTTATTAGCAATAGTTTTTATTTATTGTTTTTGTTGCTTTTTAAATTGACGAAGCTTTATCAGTTGATTTTTGTTTGCCAAAGTTTCATTTTATTGTTTTTTTGCCATATAAATAAAATATATTTCAGGGAATTTACCGCTAAGTCAAATGACAAATATGTATATAAACCAGCAACTAAATTAAGGTAAATATTTAAAACGACAATCTCTATAATATATAAATATAAATAGGAAATTTCAACATTTACTTGCTGTTGCCTTTTGTCACTGATAAGGAGATGACAACATCTCGTGTGTGGACATAATGTTTAAGCTTAAGCTTTTGTCGCTTGCCACCTCATTGTTGACTGTATGCTATAAATTCAAGTGATGCCATAATTATGGTAAGAAAAGTGCAAGTGTCTCTCTAGTGGAAACTTAGATAAATAAAATATATTTTCTCAAACAAACAAACAGTTATGAATGAATGAATGAGCTATGTTTATACATATTTATAACGAGGGGAAGGGAGGGAGGCGGTGCCCCGCATAATAATCTCATGAGATTGTCTCGGTTAGTATTGAAATTATAAATCATAAGTAATTAGACAACTAGTGTCAGTTACTTGACACCTTCATCATGTAGTAGCAGTATAACATTAAATCCAATAATCCAACAATTTGCATTTCAATTGAATTGCTAACTGCCAATCCCTATGTCACACGGCAAACCCCCCCCCCCTCCCTCTCCACTGCCACCTTGCACATATTATTCCCTTGTTAAATCAGTTGCATCCAAATTACGTATGCAAATAGAAAATCCGAGCGGAATGTAATGAGAATTTATTTATTTTATAACCATAAAATATATGTATATATATTCATTTATTTATACAACTCATACTATGCTATACTATATGATAGTAACAGCTGATAGTACATATATATTCTGTACTAGTAGTAATTATCTGTTTAATTGCTATAATTAACATTTGCTTAATGTGACAATATTAATGAGCTTTATCTGTTTTTTTTTTTTTGCCTAGTGTTTTTTTTTTTTTTTTTTGGTTGGCCCGACGAAAGTTTGAATCACAGCTGTAAATCAGTGAATCAATTTCCATGTGCACCACCACCACCAGTAGTCCCCCTCCCCTACCTCTGATAACAAGCAGACAAAACATCGTTGTGATCTTTCAATGACGAATATGAAATCATTGTAGCTTTAATTTTAATTACAATTATCTGTTTTATTTTGCTTAATCTAATTGAATATTTAATTTGATTGAAATATAAATCAAAGCTTGAAGCTTAATGTAATTAAAATTTATTTATTTTTTTTCAAGAATAAAGTAAAATAATAGTAACTATTACTTGCTTAAATATTATATGTATCATAGATATTTATAAAATTTCGATTTTCTAATTGCAATTTTAGCACTGTATATAAATAATTTAGTCAATTGTTGTTGTTGTTGTTTAGTTTGTCGCTGTTGCCTGTTTCATGCCAAACAATGCGACATTGGTCATATCAAGGGCACACTGTAAGGCGGGGCCTAAAGTCTGGCATGCAATAGAATTTTTCTTGTTGTTGTTTTTTTTTTTGTTCGTCTTCTTTTTTTAAATTTTTTTTTATTATATTTTTTTATTTTTGCGTGCAGTTTAAGGACGTTTGCACTTACCTGACATTTGCGTAGTGCTGGCCAGAGCCACCGGTGCTCCAGTCCACATTTTCGATATCTGATGATGTTTTTGCGTTTTCGCACGACATTCTTCTATTATTGTTGCTGGTCTTGTTCTGTTGTTGTTGTTGCTGTTGCTGCTGCTGCTCTATGCCCTGCATTCAGGGGGATGCATTAGTTGTTTTTTAAGTAAAATCTGGTCACTCTACGTTTTGTTTTCATTCTTTTTTGTCCGACCCTTCGCAAAGGGGCACTGGGCCCATCAATATCAATATATGTATGCAAGATATTTTCTTTTCCTTTGTTGCTGTATTCTTGCTTCGCGTTTTATTTGGTGCATTTGTTTATTTTGAAATGATAAACAGATGCTTTGGTCGTCTGTGCTGATTTTGGTCTCGAATCTACCGCTGCTGCTTGTATTTATAGCAAAATGCCAGCCTCAGATTTTATGTTTTTTTTTTTACACTTTTCGAACATTGACTTTTGTTTTGGTTGAGGTTGAGACTATTTTGCCAAATTTTAAATGAAAATAAAAATCTTTATACGAAATATCTATTGCACGTATTGTATATTTTGTATATTTTTTGAGGCAATGAACTTCTGCAATATCTGCGTCAGTTCGTTTACTCGATGTGTGAATGTGTTCTATATGTGTGTGTGTGTGTGTGTTTGTGCGTGTCTATTATTATATTTTTGCTAATGCACAAATAATTATTTGATATTTTTGAAAATATATATATTTATATATATATTCGATTTTATCGTCGCAATAAAATTGTCCGTAAAGTTTAATATTCGTTACACAAATAATTTCACATAATTGTATACATTTGAATTTGCAATCTGCTCAAGTTACAAATAAAACAAAGACATTTTGATTTAACCTGCGACAGAGACGCACTTGCACAAACGAGGGCTCCGACGACACTGCATACAAATGAGTGTGACTGTGTACTATAATTGCGAATATACATGCTAACGAGTGATATCGATAACTTGGGAATTTTTCTTTGCTTTTGTTTTTTTTTTTTTTTATAGTACAATTATTGGTCATCCTAATTATCGGTAAATTAACTTGTAGAACTAACATCATCAAAGTATTATTTTCATTCATTTTGTGTTTTATAGTGTTATCTTTGAACGCTGTGTTTTTATACATATTTTATACTCATGCAATGGGTGCTCACTGGGGCTATGACTTGTTGAAGAAAATGGCAATTGAAGGCGCCAACAGCTCTGACTTGGAGGAGTTAAAGGATATGTTTTCTGCTGAAATTGGTTCTACCAGAAAAAAAGATCGCATAGAAACAATACAAGATCTAATAGATACACTTGAACGCAACGATGAAATTAGTGAACAGAATATTGAGCCCCTACGAAAACTTGGAGTGCGTAATGTTAAGTTGCAAGAAGCATTGCAAGGTTATCAAAAGGTTGAAGTATATCAACCATCTGTGAATTATTATAAGGAGGAAAGACTTGCAGAGGAATTGCAACAACAGTTGCAAATAAGTCCACAGCATATGCCGAAAGAGGTAAATCGTGAGCAAAAGTATGTAACAGTGGCTCAATTTACAGCTGACAAGCGTAGAGCTGTCTATACAAGAATATCAAAGGAATTGGGACGATCTTGGCGTAATCTTGGTGGTAAACTGGGGATACGTGAGGGCGACATGGATGACATTGAGAATGAGATTCAAGATCCAAAATCACGTATTTTACGGCTATTACAGCTATTTGAAGAGGATGAATGCAATGATCCAAATAAATTACTACTACAGCTTTGCCAGGGTCTCGCTGACTGTGGCCGTAAAGATCTGCGTAAAACTGTGGAACAAATTATGTCGCATTAAACTCCCAAATGTGATTAAATTTTGCGTGCAAATAACAAACATATGTAGATGCACATAGTCTACATATAAACATATGACTGTTTTTTTTTTTAATATAAAATTTGCTATAAATATGCAATACATTTAAGAAATAAAATGGTTTATTTAAAAAAAATAATAATAATATCGTTATTTTTGTTATCGTTGTTATTTTTTTAATCGATAATATGCAGTTTTTAGTATATATCACACGCTTAACCATCGATAAATTTTGCAGAATTAAATCGATATATAAAAATTGGTCACATTGTAAACATTCTCATTGCAATTTATAGTAAAGTTTTTATTTTTGTTTTTAAAGTTATCAGCATTTTATTATTATTATTTTTTTTTATTATTTTCACAATGGAGCCTAATTTTGGCTATGAGTCGCTAAAGAAATTGGCAATTGAAAGTGCCAGCTATCAAGATCTGGATGAATTAAAGGAATTATTTTCCATTGAAATTGGTTCCATCAGGAAAAGAGAACGTATACGAACAATTTACGATCTAATCGATACGCTAGAACGTAACGATGAGATTAACGAGGAGAATGTGGAACCTTTGCGTAATCTGGCAGTGCAGAATACCAAATTAATGGAAGCTTTGGAGAGTTATCAAAAGATTTCAGTATTTCGACCAGATGTGAATTATTATCAGGAACAAAGACTTGCGGAGGAGCTGCAGCAAAGCTTACACATAAGTTCACAGCGCATGCCACAAGTGGTTTCACCACAAACAAGTAACATCGAAATTACACAATTTACGGATGAGAAGCGTAAAGTTATCTATACAAGATTATCAAAGGAATTGGGTCGATATTGGCTTGATTTGGGACGTAGCTTAGGTCTTGGTGAGACCGAACTAGATGAATTACAGGAATGCTTTCCCAAAGACTTGAAATCGCGTATTCTACGGCTGTTGCATATCTTTGAGGAGGAATGCAATGATCCAAGAAAATTGATAGTACAGCTCTGCAAGGGTCTGTCTGACTGTGGCCGAAAGGATTTACGTAGAGCCGTGGAGCAAATTATGTCACATTAAACTGCCAAGCGCCAAGATGCATTACAATTTGGCCATTTTATATCTAAAATATATTTTATAATATTTACAAGCGAATATTTTGTAAAACTAACAATTGATATAAGAGTTTATGGATATCTATAACATTCATGCTTAAATAAAATGTGATAATTAGAGTTATTAAACAATAAAAAGAAAGTTCTTTCAATTTTTGTTAAACCTTATTTATTTTTTTTTTTTATATATATATTTTTTCGCATATTCCATTGACACTGACTACAAAAAGCGATGCTTTTCTATTTGAAATCGCGCCGTTTTCTGATATAACAAGGAGGCATTTTTCTTTTTCTTATTTTCCATTTTCATTTCTTATTGAGTTGGGGCGAGGATTATGGGTTGGGATTGGGGGGATGTTGGTGGTGTTGTATTGGGCTCATCTACTTCTTGTACAGAATTACGGTTATAAACGATTAAAACCAGTAATAAAGGCAACACACACACAAATAGCTAAAATGTTACGTTGCGAAATTTTAAAGAAGCGCATGTTGTTGCTTATAAAATTTACAAAGTGTAGATAGATTTGACACTGGAGCCCTGCTTGACCATTGTGTCCTTATGAAGTTGATATTGCAAGAGATTTTGACGTCCCAAGCGCAGAGCATCACGCAATTTGTGTCCAATTTCCAGAGCAGCTTCCTCATTGTTACCATTTGCGGTCCAGATAGCTAAAGAAGCGATAAGAGATTTTTTTTGTTATACTATATATATAGTTTTTATCATTTAATATTAATATAACTTACATATCTTGTTGCTCTTGGCACGAATATTGACAACAGCCCCGCAAATTTGATCGGAATGATCGAACGCTTCGCCAATTAGGCAAAGTAGCTGAAATTACAAAAAAAAAAAATAAATATATATATAAAATCAGAGAGCTTTACATAGAATCATAGAAATTTTATTACGTACCACATCAAGCCATAAGTTATCTAAATCATTCTTTGAGTTTTTATGCAAAGTGATCACCCAGCGACCACCTTGTTTATTAGCAGCATCTTCCCACATGGGACTGTGATAGATAAATTATATATTAAATTATTATCAATTTATATATTGATAAGACTTTCATGTGCATGTCCACTTACCGTATAGTCTTCTTGAATAGCGAATAATCACTGCCAACTTTAATGTCAGATGGAGGCTTAATATGGTTATATAGACTCCAAAAGTCCTCTACTGTATCAAAGCTGGTAATTTCATTTTGCATGTCTTCCCATGATTTGGAACGATCGTTTTCCAAATACCAGAGCGTCCATGTGTTCTGCAGCGGGTGTTTATACAAATGCTCGGTGCGCACAGCAGCATCATCAGATTGCTGTTCAGTGTTTGCCTTTGGCTCCTCCTTGTTGTTAGTACCACCAACTGTTGTTGCAGCTGGTTCGCCAGTGGGTGTTGGTTCTGGACGTCCTGGTGCAACTGTATTAACTGTTGCACTAGCTGTCACTTGATCGTTGGCAGCGATTGTGCTGCTCTGTAATTAGAGTACAAATAGAGTAATAACGTTTAATTTTAATTATTAAATAATGACGCATGAAAAATAATTAGAAATTGATTGATTTTTTTAAACAATTTTGTTTACTTTGAACATTGACTTTGGATTAGCAAAGTTTTTCATTCTATGAAAGTCGCTCTGCATGTTGAGGCTGTAAGAGAATCGTTTTTCTTTTGCTGTGCTAATTGCTGGTGTTGCTGCTGCTGCTACTGCTACTTCTACGGCTGATTATACCGATTTTTGTTATTTCTTCTGCTGCTGGGAGAGCTTAAGGAGCTTTCACGTTCTGCTCACGGGTCGCAAATCACGAGTGAGAGAAACGACGATGTTCGATGATGACGACGACGAAGACGGCGACGAGACGAGACGATTTTGTGATGTTGATTCACTTGACGCGAGATCTTTTATCGTTTCTTTTGTGTATTTATATATGTATATATGCGTGTGCATGTGCATGTGCGGGTACGTGGGTGTCTTTGTGTGTGTGTGTATATGTGTGTAAATGTATGAAGCTTTTCTTCTTATATATATATATGTGTATATATATATATATATATATATGTATATATATATATATATGCGCGAGTATATGTAGAAAATGACAGGCCTTGCAGTACTTATAATATTATCCCTGGCACTTCACTTGCTATTTGTTATCGTTGTTCTTGTTCTTGTTGCTGCTGCCGTTGCTGTTATTGTTATTGCATTTGCCCTGTCTTCGTTATTGTTCTTGTTGCTGTTCTGCTGCTGTTGCTGTTACTGCTACTGTTCTGCTTAACCTCGGATGCTGAATTCTCTCTCTGTTGATTTGGAATATGGATTCTAAAGAGATCGAGGCAATGACACTACACTGACTCACTTTTCACTTATATACACGCGTATATATATATACATACATATATATATATATGTATATATATATATATATACATATATGTATTTGTGTGTGTGTGTGTAAGGTGTGCGTATGTGTGCGTTTCTTTTTTAGCAAAATGAAAACTTGTTAAACTTGTTATGTGCAATTCCTGGCCGGTTTTTACTTTCGTGCACAAACAATATAAATATGTTAATACACAAAATAACTTTTATCTGGTCTGGAAAATGAGCTACAAATTCCGAAATGAATGTGATGTTTGAACGCTAAAATTTATTACAATACGAATGACAAATTATGACAAACATCTGTCTAAAAAAACACAGTCTGCCCAGATTTGGGTAATGTTTCCTTTGATTTTCAATTTTTTTTTTTTTTTTGATGTGGCAAATAAGAAAAACACTAAACTAATATTTTCTTCACTCCCTTTTCTTTTTGTGATTTGAATTCGTGTGCGAGTTTCTAAAGGCAACGCGAATTACTGAAAGCCAACGAACTAAACTGTGTTTTAAGCGTTCATCTGGCATTAGCTGCAATGAAAGTCGGCGTCGCAGTCGCCATGGCGAAAAAAAAAAAACTTAACTGTTGTTTCTCTGCTTTGTTGCTCATTGCAGTAATTTACTTTTTCTTCTTTCTCCTGCTTCACCTACTTTTTATGCTGCACACATGCTCATAAACCTGCACACACACACACACACATATATATATATATATATATACATAATATATTAAATATATACCAAACAGTTATATTCACAGCTTGCGTCTGTGTGTGTACGCTTCTTAGCAAATTCCAGCGCGCGAGAAGCGAGCGACACTATAAAATATAAAGAATGACAGCAGCAGCGACAAATGCGAACAACGCGCGGTATGTTTATAAAGAGTAAACCGAAAAACCAAAATCATCTACAGCAAAAGCGTATTCAAATGTAGAGAGAGAGAGAGAGTCACTACGTAAGGCAACGCGAGAAAAAAAAGAAATTATCGTACGTAGTCGACAGCGTGCCGATAACAATTAAATCAATTAACTTCACTTTTTGTTACGTTGTTTGTTAACAACATTTAATTTAACTGATTGACGACAAAAAAAATGTTAAATTGAAAATCTGGCGATGACGTGCCACGCCGCCAGCTGCACTCACATAATGTGTGGTTACTCCCTTTGCGTTTCTACCCCCTCTTGTGCAACAGCCCTGTTTATCGACGACCCTGCCACGGCTGAAACCATGCGGCTACATTATCTATTTTTCCACTTACCTTTTCGTTCTCCGACACAACCATGATGTCAACGAGAGTGTAATTTAATTAAAAATAACTATATACGCACTATATTTGCGTACTTTAAAGTCACTGTAAGCTTCGTTAGTTAAAGTTAAACGTTAAATAATTGCGTCTGGCTAAACTTTGTATGTTCAGTACAGCGTGACCGAATACAAATCGGATAAGAGCATTTCTATGTATTTTGGTATATTCTTATATAGTTTTTAGCGAATTCACCTTTTCAATCAATGGTCACACAGTTTTAATAATTACATTACATCGCGGTCAGGGATGCATTGAAATAGCGTAAATAGTCAATAACAGGAATTTATGTTTAGACTCTGTAAATGATCTATTAATAACATTTCGAAATTCGAACTCTTTTTTCTAAATTACGTTGACTTCATTGGCTTTTAACGGCGGGTGAATTTGAATCTTTTTATTAATCCTTCTTCTTTTTCTCCTCCTCGTTATCGTTATTTAAATTTAATTTAAAGTCAATGGGCTTATCATAACCCATAATACGGACATAATGCTCAGGATCATCAAATAGCGCGGGATCAACGAACAGCGGACGTTTCTTCACTAAAAAGGAAGTAAACATGCCAGGTACCTCGGGAACGGTAACATCGCTGGGTCGAAATGTGGTCTAAAATGAGAGCAAATATCATTAAAATATATATGCTTAAAAAATTTAAATTCATTTCAATAATTACCTTAATCTTCATCAATATAAGGGATATCGTTGTGGCGGTATATTCCTCCGTAACTGGATTATAATGCAGTTCGGTCACATATTTCTTGGTAACAAAATGTAACAGAAGTGGCGTCACAAATGTAAAGAAACCTCCAATTGTGCAAAGAAGCACGCCCATGCCGGTGCCTCCGATCTTTATGCCCTGCTCGAGGAGTATTGGCTGTGCCGCTATTCCAGCTAAGCTGGTGGTTAGCGAGAACAGTTTAACAAGCTTCATGCGTGGTGCCAGACTTCCATAGTAGATACGCTGCAAGTGATCTTCTTTTGGCTGTGTTGCAAACATTCTGCACTGTAGTTGAGGTATTTGCTGTTGTTTTTGTTGTAGCTGTTGACAGCCCACAGAGAATCTCCAATTTGACTGCAATTGAAAGTGCCGGACCGACTTGGCCAGGGCAGCATAAATAGGTCTGCGGCACGGTAATGCAGCGCGTATTGCAAACATTTTGTAATTATTTTAATTAAAAATAACTTATGCTTATAAATTTCTTGTGTGTGTTTTGCGGAGCCACACTATTGAATAACATAGTAAATATCACATTTTGTAAAACAGCTGTGCTGTTAACGCAAATTTGAGACATTTGCTTAACAGAACGCAAAATGAAATAACATTCAAATGTCAACGTTTTATTGTGAATGTTAATAGATTTGAATTAGCGCGAATATTTAAAAATTGTGAAATTAATTTGAAATAATGCTTATAATTAATAATAATGAAAATAAGTTTTATTTTCATTAAGTCTCATTTATTGACAAATTGCATATACTGTGGTATAAGTAATTATGTAGCAAAATATTTGTAAATTGCATCTAAATCAATTATTTTGTATATTTAAGCAAGCTAAGGACGAAGAAAAACACACACACACAGATACATATATATATATATGTGTGGCGTATCTGTGGCAACAAAAACCAAAACCAAAAACTATGATAATTGATACCATAAACGTGCATAAGCAACTTGTATTTTGGTCAACTAGCAACTGGCAGCAGTTGAAATTTTACTGCTGCTGTAAGTATTTATATGTGTGTGTGTGTATCTGTGTGTAGGGAGAAAGCAGATTGTTGGGGGTTGATGTTTGCAGGCATAACAAGCATCATGGTGCTTGCCTGTATATTACTGAAGTGAACGCAATAATCTGCTTAAATCGACTAGGAAAACTCTGTACTAGTTGCAGTTGCAGTTGTTGTTGCTGCTGCTGCTGCTATTGTTTTTGTTGTAGTTGATTAACAATAAATTTTTGGGGCGTGGTCAGTGGCCTGTAATGTGCATGTTATGAAAACCAAAAGCAGCGCATACACACACGCACACACACACAAACGCACATACAAAATGTGCATGTAAAATTGGAATTAATATGCACGAATTAATGGCAATCGTCAGCTGCACCAGCAGTAAGAGTAAAGATATAGCTATATATATATATATGTATATAGCTATATATAGCTAGTATATATATACTTGTATGTATATATATAGTATATGTTATATATGCAGCTATATCTATGTGTTTTACATGCAATTTGTCGCTGTTCAATGCAACCGCCATATGACCGCAAATTTCTTTCTTTTTTTTTCATTTTTTTTTTTGTTTTTTTTTCAAATTAATTTATTTGCCTTTAATTGTTTAAATGAAATTGGCCAACAAGCTTATGGTTACATGCCACAATTTGATGCAATAACATTGCTGTTTTCTTTCTTTAAAACACAATTGTTTGTCACATGTCACATGTCACATGCCGCATACTGTGGCATACTGTCGTTATATTGCCATAAACATAAATATCTATTATCTTTCACTAGATAATCATATATATATATTTCTATATATAAAATATTTAGTATGTTTGTGTGTCAAGCGTTAGCTGCTCCAGAAAATCAAACTTGAAATTGCTTTAATGCAAACTCAAAATCCCGTTGCCCGTTGCACGTTTGCTTGCTGCACGTTGCCTGTTAGCCGATTTTGATTTAGCTGCACTCAGGCGTCACTAATCAACAATTTTCAAAGTGACCAAAAATCACATTTGATTTGCAGTTCAAACCCCTTCGCTGACCTCCCCCCGTGCCCCTCCCCCATTCACTGCTGCTGCTGCTGCTGTTCGCTTCTGACATGTGCAATGTTGCGATTCCCCCATGCCGCAGCATTGCTCTCTCTCTCTCCTTGCAGCATTCTTTCGTTTTGCCAGCCAGCCAGCCAGCCTGCCAGCCAGGCAATCCTTTTGTTATCCGTGCCTTTTGTTGTCATTTCATTATTGTTATTTCATGCATCATATTCATTCGACGTCGTCGTTCTCGTAGTGGTCGTCAATGTTGCATGCCACCCTCTTTTCAGCCTCAACCTGCCACAATTCTATATTTGCGCCCATAGATACTTGTTGTTGCTGCTACTGCTGCTGCTGCTGCTGTTGCTGTTGTTGTTGTTATTATTGCTGCTTGCCAATTGTTTGGCCAAAAATTTCACATGCAGACGAGCCAAAATAATTCATTGGAAAAAAAATATAGTAGCTCTGATATATGAGAAGCGAGAGATCTATGCCATTGGGCTGAGAAGATGGTCAAGTAGGGGGAGGAGAGAAGGTGATGGTAGAGAAACTCAGTCAGCGACATTGCATATTTTGAACATTCAAAATGCGCTGTGATATCAATTTATTTTTATGCTCTACGGTCACGGCGTCGCTTTATATGTCCTTTGCCTGAGCCTCTGTCGATATCTACACAAATAAATATATATATATATAATATATATATATATATATATATATATATATACATATATAGCAGACATATACATACGTGCTGCGATGTAGAATTATTACCTTGTGGCAGCGTGCAAGTATTTGCATGTCGCATTGCGCTGATTAATGTGATTTTTGATTTCGCCAATAATTTGTTTAATTCCTACAATTTTTTTTTTTTATTTTTTTGCATTTTTTTTTTTTTTGCATGCTACATTTAATGACTTTATTAATTTATTAAATTATGCATAATTATTAATTTCCGTGCTTAATTTACATTTACCTTATCATTCGTTTTAACAAACAGCAACAACAACAGGAGCAACAATAGCAACAAGAGCAACAACTCGCAAAACAAATTGCAGCTCAATATTTTACAATGAAAAATCACTCATACGCCCCTTTGAATGGCGCAAAACAATTTATACTCCACTCAGCGTAAGGTAACTCAGTGAAAACAAACTCTGCGAACAGCAACTTAGCGAAAAGCAACTCAGCGAACAGCAACTCAATGTCGAGTGCATTGAATGTCATACAGCTCGAACAACTCCTGCAACCCTTAAGACTGAGTACAAGTTGTAACGAACTCAGCGAACAGCAACTCAGTGTCGAGTGCATTGAATGTCATACAGCTCGAACAACTCCTGCAACCCTTAAGACTGAGTACAAGTTGTAACGAACTCGCATAATAAATGTTGCAAGCCCCTGTTTGTGGATGCTATTCGTTGCAACTTCATGCATGCGACACGTATGAAATTATGCGAGTTGCTGCGCAAAGTTCGAGACAACATTGAGCAGCTCAAACATGAAGGCAACAAATATAAAAAAAACGGATGCGCTAATTGGAGAACTTACAAACAGAAAGAGACACAAACACAAAGACACTCATATAATAATCAAAAGGGAAGCGTTACTGACTGAGTGAGTGAGTGAGTGAGAGGTATGGATAGGGGAGAGTGAGAGTTGTAGCTTTTGCCTTTGATAGCAAAATTTTATAAGCACTCAAAGCAAAACTCAAGCTTACTTCAACAGCTTAAATGTAATATTATAATAATAATTATAATTATAATAATTATAATTAATACAGTATTCTAATATGCTTTTAACAAAGAATTTTCATTGCTCAAAAGATGTAACAACTGCTAGATGAAGCTTTAGCAGCAGCAGTAAATGCAATGAAATTAGAGAAAAGAAGAGCGAGGGGAGCAAGAAAAAAAAACTTGTAATTGTAGTATGAATTTTTACAGTGCGAGTATCAGTTTATACCTCCCCCCCACCACCCCCTATGCTCGCCTTGCTTGCTGCAGCAGCAGCAGCTACATAGACATGCAACGTGCAATAAATCATTTAAAATTCACTTTAACACGCGCACAACAACCAGCACATCCTGCAGAGCTAAAGGCAGGCGGACAGAGACACAGTGACAGCAAGAGAAGGGCAGGGGAAAGAGTACGACAGACAGACAGACAGAGAGACAGAGAGACAGACAGTGGGAAGAGGAACCTAAACTATAAGCAGAATCAACGACGCGTACAGAGTCTATGGCAAGGTTAGTAGCATAAAAATGAGTAAAAGGTGGCAAAAGGACATGAGCAGCAAAGAAGCAAAGCAGAGTGAAGGCTGAGTAAAGGATGCTGTGTAGGAAATGCTAAACTAAATGCTGGAATAATTACAGACTTAAACTATGCGCATATTCAAAATATTATAGAAAAAAATAAAAAAATAAATAAAAAATGAAAAATACATGAACATGCACGTTATGCATGTGTATGTGTGTGAGAGAGAGAGAGAGACAGAGAGAGAGAAAGAGAGAGAGAGACAGAGAGAGAGAGAGAGAGAGAGACAGAGAGAGAGAGAGAGAAAAGAAAATGTGAGCAGTGGCAAAAGTCAAGGTACCGCAAAAAAAAAAATAAAATAATAATTGAAAGTCGCTCGCACAGGTGGCAAATACATATGCAAAGAGTTTATGCATGTGTTGCTCTCTCTCTCTCTCTCTCTCTATGTGTGTGTGTGTCTCTGTATGTGTGTCTCTGTGTGTGTGTGTTGCCTTTCATTGTCAAGTATTCAAATAGCAAGTAAAATATTTTTTTTCTTCTCTTTTTTTTTAGTGATTTTTTTAATAATTTTTTTTGTTGTTTTTTTTTGTTCATTTTGCGCATAATTCATTTTCACGCTCGCACGATGCCATTATAATGTTTCGTTAGCCACAGTCAGCGTTAACCAGCAACATCCTCTACTCCCTCTTCCCCTTCCCCCTTCACACACACA
This sequence comes from Zaprionus obscuricornis, assembly GCA_037044475.1. Taxonomy (NCBI): domain Eukaryota; kingdom Metazoa; phylum Arthropoda; class Insecta; order Diptera; family Drosophilidae; genus Zaprionus; species Zaprionus obscuricornis. The sequence goes on along the minus strand of JBAMBR010002329.1, from coordinate 30,615 downwards.
CACACACACACACATATATATAAACTTCTTAGTGCTGCTGCTGCTGCTGATGTTCGTTTCGTTTCATTTCTTTTGTTGTACACGTTACGTATACGTAATTTTTTTTTTGAGTATTTTACAAATTATTGGCAAGTACATTTTGTGCACATTTTCGCCTGGTTAGTTAGTAAATTGGTTTATAATTTATATGCGCTATCAAGTGCTCGGCCCGAACAGGCTGAAGTCATAATTCTAAATGTTTAATAGAGACAAATGTGCAGCAAGTAGGTCAAAATTTTATTTTTTATTTAACTGCCAAGGCAAAGGCAGGGGCGGGGAGGGAGGGAGAGAGAGCTATATGTGACTTTTGTTATATGTATGTGTGAGTGGCTGCGTAAGTAGTTACTACTATCTACTACTATTATATGCTACTATATTTAGTCAATTTATAATTTCTATTGCAATTTCTTAGCAGTTGCAGCTGCAGTTGCAGTTGCAGTTGCAGTCATAGTCCCAGCAGTGGCATAATCAGCAGCTATGTGCTGAACTATAAATAATTATGCAATCATTAATTTTTGTGGCATGTTTTTTCAACTGTTGTTGTAACTCTTATCTCTTTTATAGTTGCAGCTTCTTTTGGGGGCGCAACATTTTTCATCCCTTTATGTGCGTCACATTTATCTCTTTGGCAACCTTTGGTCAGAAGTTTCGCAGCTTTTGCTAAAATAATTACTGACAAAGCCTTAAATATTAAATTACACACTTATTTATTTTGCCATGTCAAGCGGCAAAGAGAGCGAAGGAGAGAGCGAAAGAGGAGAGAGCGAGAGAGAGGTAGATAGATATAGTCAGTGTGTTGAGCAACTACTCGACACTCGTCTGGTTTTACTCATTCGCACAGCCAAGCTTCTGCCGTCTGTTGTCTGTCTTCTGTTGCTCTTAACTCTTACAATGTTCTTCTGCCATGTGGCGTGTACTGTCTTCCGTCTCTCTCTCTCTCTCTTGTTTCCATGTCTGTGGCCATGTCCAAAGTCTATGTCTGTCTCTCTTTGCTCTGGCTATTCAAATACCTTTTGCGTTGCCATGCTTCCTACTGCTTACATCTTACTCCTTGTCGTCACTCTCTCTCTCTCTCTGTCACTCCCTCTCTCTCTCTCTCTCTCTTTCTATCACTCTGCTGGTGTTTACTTTGTGGTTATTTTGAGGCTACAAGTTGCAACTTTTACACAGTTACATAAGCAAACAGTGGCTGCAATGTGTATGTGTATGCAGCAGACGTAAGACAGCAACTGCCACAGTGCTGCAGCTAGCTGTGGCATTGTCATTGTGGTTGTCGTCGTCGTTGCCCTAACGCATCTTTACTTTGCTTTCTTCAAGAAATATGTTTTTTTCGATGCTTAAATCGAAATCTAATGAAAATGAAAAGAATAAAAAATAGACAATAGCTCTGTGGCACGATACAAGTTGCAGGTTGCAGGGATTGCATATATAGAAATCTTCGATTGTTGCAAGCAGCAGCTTAAAGTGGCCTTTCATTAACCTGATTCTGTCTGTGTCTGCAGCGATGGCACTTAAATTTCAATAAACTCACAGAGACAGAGATAGAGAGGCAGTGAGAGAGAGAGGGAAAGAGAGAGAGAGAGAGCAGCTAATGGGCAACTAAGCAAAAGAAAGTAAATGAAGATGCAGGACAGTATAGTGCTGGGAAGCAGAGATGCTGGGAAGCAGGGAAGCAGGGAGAAGCAGAGAAGCAGGGAGAAGCAGAGAAGCAGAGAATACAGACTTGCATAGAGTTGCACTGTTAGTTTTATGCCTGTCCTGGCAGAATGTGCATGTCTTTAATTTCTGCAATGCAGAATGCAGCGGATTTTGCAGCATCAAGCTGTCTGCCAGCATTTAAATCAAAATTAAAGCCCCAAAAATAAGCTCAGTGTAGTGATGCAAGGCAGCAAAATGAGAAGCGAGTGACGGAGAAGGGGGGGGGGGGAAAGGCTTGGTAGTAGCAAATGCTGGCAACAGTCAAGTGTCTAAAGTCAAAATGGTGTTGCGTGTGTTCGTTTTCTATGTTCGTTTTGTTCAACGTTTTGTTGTTATTTTATATATATATGCTAGTTTTATGTTGGGCAAAAACGTTGCGTATACGTAACGTAACGTAACATCACAACGTGCTCTGTTTTGTTTGCTTGTACTGCGATGCAACAACAGCAGCAGCAGGAGCAGTAAGAGCAGCAGTAGTAGGAGCAGCAGCAGTAGAAGCAGCAGTGGAAGCAGCAGTAGGAGCAGCAGTAGGAGCAGCAGTAGAAGCAGCAGTAGAAGCAGCAGTAGGAGCAGCAGTAGGAGCAGCTGTAGGAGCTGCAGTAGAAGCAGCTGCTGTATGTGTGTGTGTGTGTTGCGATTTAATAAAAATAGATGAGTGAACTGGCATTAGAGTCAATGTCTATCTATGTTATGTACACACACACACACACAGACAAGGCCACACATATATAGACAGACACATGCAGCGATATATACATGAACTTCATTGGCTTTGTGCCTTTGGCTCACTTCAAGCGTTACAAATTCAACTTTAAGCGTTTTGACGCTAAGTAGTTGATGGCTTCTCATGCTCATACAACTTGCAGCACACAGTAGAAGCAGCAGCAGCAGTAGAGAGAAGCAGCAGCAGAGAGAAGCAGCTGCTGCTGCTGTTGCTGCTCTACAGTTGCTTGGCTACCATTGGCAACCGCAACAGTGAACTGTGAACTGAGACAGTTGTAAGTGCTGAGTGAAGAGTAGAGAGCAGAGAAAGAGAGAGAGAGAGAGAGTGAGAGAGAGAGGAAGATACATAGAGAAAGATGAGTATAGAGCTGAGTGCACTCCCGCATTATTTCTTTAGCATATATCAAAAGTTATAGTTAAAGAGTTGCATGTTTTTTTGCAGCAGCAACAGACAAATACACAGAGAGTGAGAGAGATAGTGTATATATATATGAGTATATATTGGATGTATGAGTAAATTGGCCACCCGTCGTCGTTGTAACATCTTTTGCGCCCTTGCAGAACTTTGACTTCTTGTCAGCATCAATGGAAGCTGCATGCAACAACAACAAGAACAAGAAGAAGAACAACAGCAAGCAAGCAAGCAATGCTTGGCCTTGCCAGAGCGCATAGCCTGACGCTGTCATAGACGCATCCTTGAAGCTAAATTGAAGTGTTTGTGCTGAGCGCACACAAGTGGCCAAAATGTGCATGAAAATAGCTTAGAGCAGCATGAAAATTTTGACAGCATGTATGGCAACTGCAGCAAGTAGCAAGCAGCTGGAGTCCAAGTCGAAGCAGCAGCAGCAGCAGCAAGAGCAATAGCAACAACAGCATGTTAACCAAAATGTCGATGAGTATAGTTTGCGTGCAGCAACAGGACAACAAACTGAACGTCAGAATCATCATCATCATCATCATCATCATAATGTTGCTCATGATGTTCACTGACAATGGAAATATATATATATATGGAGTATAACAATAGAGCGAGAAAGAGAGCGAGAGAGAGAGAGAGTTGAAAAAGTAGTAGAAGAAGCAGCAGCAACAGCAGAAAGAAAATAATGTTACGCACATCGTTTGACTTTAATATTGCATTATACTCGCGCAAGGCAGCGCATATTTTGCTTTTCATATTAAAAATAACATTGTCCAGAAAGAAAAAAAAATATAAAATAAAATTCCCCCCACTACACAAAAGCTTAGACTAGTGCAGAGGCAGTGGCAAGGAGGCAAGGGGCAGGGGCAGTGGCAAGGGGCAGTGGTACGTGTACGTGTCCGGGTAAAAGTACAGATGGAAACGTTGCTTATGCGATGAGTAAAATAGACAGAGAGAAAGAGATAGACAGACAGACAGAGAGAAAGAGATAGACAGACAGTCAGACTGGCAGACAGACAGACTGGCAGACAGACAGACAAGCAGTGAGAGATAGTTGAGCTTCAATAAAATGCAATTTAATGGAAAATAACAGACTACAAAAAATATAAAAAAAATAAATAAAAAATAAAATAAAAAATAAAATGAAAAATAAAATAATAATGAAAATGAAAATTTAGCTAAATGCTTATTGAGGTCAAAGCTTGATTATCGTTTTGGGTAAAATAAATAAATATTTTGATAATAAAAGTGTAAATAATTTATATACATGTACAACATTGCGTATGCGTAACTTTCATAATAAATAGTTGTTTTTTTTGGGGTGGGTGGGGGGGAGGCAAACTCTTAAAGAGTTTTTGCAATTGTCGTTAGCCGCTTGTCGTTTTGTCGTCTTAAATCTTAGCTGAAATCTTTGTCATCATTTTTTGTCCTTCAGTTGAGACTCGCTGTGCGAAATGCATAAACTGGAACTTTATTCATTAGCTGGCAAAAGCTGGCATCGTCATCAACAGCAAGAGCAGCATGAGCAGCAGCAGCAGTAGTAGCAGCAGAGGCAGTAGCAGTAGTAGTAGGAGTAGCAGCAGTAGCAGCATGAGCAGTAGCAGCAGCAAGAGCAGTAGCAGCAGCAAGAGCAGCAGCAGCAGCAGCAGCAGCAGCAGCATAACTTTAACTATAAGCAACACCATCGTTTATATCAAAAATCCAAAATATCAACAGTGCGGAACAAGTTGTGCAACGCGTAAGCGAAATAAGTTTTACTGCAGCTCAACTTGCAGCTCGACTTGCAGCTCGACTTGCAGTTCGACTTGCACTTCGACTTGTTATGAAATTTAAGCAAGTTGTCATAAAAATGTTTGCAACCAAATCGCATTACAACAAAATGCTTGGCAACTATTCGTGGCATACAGTACATTTCTATAGCTGGCACTACTTTCCATGCCACATGCAGCACACAGTCAGGCAGGCAGGCAGCATAAACAGGCAAGTGGCAAGTGGCAAGTGCAACGTATATTCAATGCCAATTGCATAGCATAAAGTTAGCTTTGAAAATTCAATGCGGTTTGCAACTTTTGCTCTTTTTCCGTTGACAAGCAGCCACAGTGGCAACAGTGGCAACAGCAGCAGCAGCAGCTAAAGTTGCTACTACTAGTTGTTGTTGTTATTGTTGTTGTTACAATTGTTAGCCACAACTTTTTGGCTAGCTCAATTGACACCTTGCAGCAATCAATGTCTGCGCGTTGCCCGAGATCTTTAACATTTTTGCCTGCTTAACGAAGTCTTGCGCAAGGATTCTGCAAGAATTTTCATGAATTTCGATGCCTATAAAACGAAAGTTGCAAAACTACAGGACGACAAGTCCGTCAGGCGCCTGTTGTTATTGCCAGGTGCTTGAAACTGCAAAACTGAAAACTTTTACACACAGAGAGAGAGAGAGAGAGAGAGAGAGAGAGAGAGAGAGAGAGAGAGATAGAGAGAGAAAGAGCATTAAATTGTTCTGGCAGCAAAAAATGCAATGAGTAAAAAAAAAGACGAAGAAGAAAAAGAGACGAAGAAATAGAAAACTAAACGTGCCCAAAAGCGAAATTCAACAATTTGTGCTTAGGCAAGAACTACTAAAAATACAGCAAGCAAGCAAGCAAGAGAGAGAGAGAGAGAGCGAGCGAGTGAGAGAGCGAGAGAGAGTGAAAGAAAAGTTGCCTTTAAGTTCTTTTAATTTTAATTAAACGGATGAGCAGCAATTAGCGAAATAAATCTGACAATTTCGCAAATGAGCTGCGCTGCTGCTGCAGTAGTCGAGGGACGACTAGGGACCGCCTACGTGGGCGTGGTCAACAAAAAAAAACTTTTACTAACTTCAAAATGCAGGCTAAGAGCAACAACTACAACAACAACAACAACAGCAAGAACAATAGTTAAAATTGAGCTGATGAAAATAAAAAAAAATAAATATACAGTAGATTCCGCATATAGCGACTTTCAAGGAATCTACGATTTTACGTCGTTATACCCGGCAGACGCACTAACCGAAAGTAGTTTGTATGTATAAGTTTGCATGGGGAGCAACGAAGCCAACAAGTTTTAGTCGCAGTAAACGGACGGACGCTTTAAGCAGAGTCGTTATAACCGGATTCTACTGTATTTTTTTTTTGCAAATTGTTGAGCAAGTAACTAATGCAACTTGGCCTGATTCAAATACAGTTAGCATACAGTTTTGCAGTTAACATTCACTTGTATTCAACTTGACAAACAAAAAACAATTTTTACTTACAGCTTCAGCTTAACACTTTTTTTTGTTGTTGTTGCCTGAACAGCTGAGCTTGAGTTTTTTTTATTTATTTTTTTTTGGTTTCTCAGCGACATCTTTTTCACTCTGTGCAGTATTTATACTCGGTGCCCTATGGGTACCAAGAGTATATTGACTGTGTGACAGCAGCAAATGTATGTAACATCCATAAGGAGGCGTGGCCGATCCCATAAGGTATATATATTCAGGCGAGTCGATTGGAGCATGTCCGTCTGTCCATCTGCTCGTCTGTACGTCCGTATGAACACACAGATGTCGGAGATTATAAGAGCTAGCGACTTCATTTTCATTTTGCAAAGTGCTTGTAGTATTTGCAGGCAGATCAAGTTTATTTTGAATTTTTGCCACGCCCCCCTCCGCCTACACCCCTTCCTTCAGCACAGGACTGAATTTTGGTACAAAGTTAGAATATGTTTATCTGGACGTTGTGTCTGTAATTTGGTACAGATCAGATTATAAACATGGAAGTTATACACATTTCACATATCAAAATTTGAGAGGCGTCTCTATAGCGTCGTACGCTTGCCTTGTTTGCTGTTCTCACCCCATACGACGGCAACATTTACTCAGTGTTTCTCACACTTGTGAAGAGCGTGGTTCAGTGGTTAGAGAGATGAGCTCGCGTACAAGAGGTCCGCGGTTCGAATCTCGAGGCGATTTTTTTTTACATATTGTTTTTTAAATTAACTTAAAATCGCAGCACGAGCTAAATAAATATATAATATAACTTTCAGCACCGAGTATTATATAGTCGAGCATACTCGACTATAACTTTCTTACTTGTTTTTTCTTAGTTTTTTTTTTGGCGCTTCTTGTGGTTTTTGTAGTTCCATCGCCAATGCTCAGTCTCAGCCTGTTTCTTTCTCTCTCTCTCTCTCTCTGTCTTCCTTCGACTGTCGGTCTGTCTGTCTGTTGACTTTTTTTTTTTATGACATTTTATATTCATTTTGGCTTTAATTGGTGCCGCTTACTTGCATTTTCGTTGCCACTTTAGGATTTACACCCTACTACGTACACCCTAACGCTCAGCCGTGCCCCTTAACTTTTTGTGACTTTTCCATAGCAAATGAATTGCAATACGTTTTTTATTTTTTTACTACTTATTTCTTCAGTAGTTTTTGCATTTAATTACGAAAGTTTTTTAATTAAATTACGGGCGAAGAACATCTGTGTCAAGTTGAGGTTTGTTTTCTCTTAGTGTTGTTTTTTTTCTTTCATTTTTTTTTTTATTTTTTTGAAGCTCGTATGTATTAACATAATACGAAATATACTGTACTACTTATACGCATAGTGTTAGTGTTATAATGCTGACAGACATTCTAGTGAAAAAAGGGGGGGTTGGGGAATTTGCCATTGTACTTTACCATGGTGAATCCCCGCTTGAAATTACTCAGAAATATATATGTATGAAATATTATACAAAATCTACAAGCAGATATACTTTACATATAGTCTGAACACACACACACACACACACACACACACACACACACACACACATACATATACACATACATATATTTATTATTTACGCCCCAACAAGTTAGGCAGAAAAAAAAATATAAATGATACTTGCCACTGGGGGCAGTTTCAGCAAATGTTGATAAATAAACATATTTTTTTTTTTTTTTAATTATTATAAATATATTTTTTTTTTTATTATTATTGTGACTATTATATTACTTTCTTTATTAAATAAAACTGTAAATATTTTTCCTCATATAATTTTGCCTTTTTTTTTTCTAAAACTGTAAATATTTTCCTCATTTATAATTTTGATAACAAATTTTTTTTTGATTTCTTTTTCTTTTTTTACTAGTTCAACTTTTAAATCAACCCTCGCATAAAATTCATTTAATAAATTTATATATATTTTTGACACTGTCGTTTTTTTTTTTTACATTACAAAATAAATAAATAAAAAAAAAAAAATAATAAAAAATAAAAAAAAACTCACCAGAACTCTTATGTTGTCTAGTGTAGTAAGAGATCACCGGCTGCTGCCTTCGACTATGGCTTATCAGCTGTCGGTCAATAAGTGCACAACTCATTGCCAACTACAGCTCAGTCGCTTGCCAAGCATCAAGCTGAGATGAGCTACATCTTGATTTTGTCTTTAGCTTTTGTCATTGTCACAATGACAGATGCTGAACTATTATTAGCTTCACGTGCTGACTGGCAGGCTCGTTCATCTAGTGGCAATTTAACGCCCATGCAACTGCCACTTGGACGTGCTGTAATTGCACATACAGCTGGACATGCATGCACTAATGATGCCAGCTGTGCTGATATAGTGCGCAACATACAATCATATCATATGACAAATTTAAAATATTCAGATATTAGTTATCATTATCTGATTGCATCCACTGGACGTGTCTATGTGGGACGTAATGTGGATAAACAAGGTGCAATTGCAGCTGGAAATAATGCTGATACACTGGCAATAGCATTCATTGGTAATTATGATACATTAGTGCCAACAGATGAAGCACTTGCAGCAGTTAAAGCATTATTGTTGCATGCTGTTGCCGAGGGTCAACTTGCTGAGAATTATAAACTGTTGGGACATTGTCAGCTAAGTGCAACAAAAAGTCCTGGTGCTGCATTATATGCATTGATCAAGGAATGGCCCCAATGGAGTAGTAGTAGCATGTAGAAATAAATAATCACAATAAGTTAATTAAAGAGACAAAATAAAATTGATTTGATTTTAGATTTCGACACGTAAAGACCTTTCCTTAAACATTTATTGTAAATATAATTATGTATAATTTGTTGCTTGCTTAAATACGAAATACTAAATTTTTAAATTTTCTTGATTTGTTTTTTTTTTTTTAATTTTCATATTGAAACTTTTCACTTTTTGTTTTTGTTTGTTTTGTTTTTTTCATTTTCATTTTCACTTTTCGCTTATCGTTATAATTTTCATTTATTTTATTTTTTTCATTTATTATCTCGATCTTATTCACGATCTTCCTCTCTCTCGTCTTTTCGTATCAATCGCAAAAGCTCCCCGGGAGCACTGGGCCACAATAGAAATTTGAGACATCACATAGCATTCACTGAACTTCCAAATTAAAAAAAAAATATATATATATATATATGTATATGTATATATTGTATATATATATATCTATATGTATATAGATTGAAACCTAAACTAAACTTTACAAGAGAATCCTAAAGATGAAGCACAGAAGCAAAAGAACAGCTTACTTAATGCACTTTAAATCATGAATATAGGCAATAATAATAAAAAAATATAATAATAATAATAATAATTAACAATTTGGGCATCATCAATATTTTTGGTCAGTCAGCAAATATAACCAAAAGAAATGCCAAAACTTATGCCAATTCATATATAGATACAATTACAAATATAGATATAGATATAGATACAGATACAGATACAAATACAGATACATACACAAATACAATTACAGTACAAATAGAGTTGTGTGTGTGTTGAGTGTGTGTGTATGTGTTTGTTGTACAGTAATATAGCAGTATAGTATAGTATAGTATAGTATTAGGTAGATAGATCGATAGATATAGAGATATAGATACAGATACAGATACAGATATTAAGATTTAGAAAATAGAAAACAAGGAACTATACAAAAATTCGTAAAGTATTTTAAAGATAATAAAAAAAATTGCACTAATATAAGCTTCCATTTGCAGTGACGCCGGTATTGCTGCTATTGCTGCCATTGCCATTGCCATTGCCATTGACATTGCCATTGCTATTGCTATTGATATTGATATTAATATTGTTAGCAATGCCAATACTATTATTCCCATTGCCAATGCCAATACCAATAATATTGCAACTGCTACTGTTGCTACTATTGCTGCTGCTGCTGTTGCTGCTGCTACTGATAGTGCTGCTTGTTGTGCTGCCATTGCAACTGCTTGTGCTATTACCATTCCTTTGCTGTGTACCCAATATTGGCATCTGTAGTAACCAATCACGTTTCGCTTGACCTTCGGGCGTATCACCACGTTGAGCACACAATGTTTGGAAGCAGGTTGTAAGCCCAACACTGGGCGTAAATTCAGCACGTTCACGTAATTCCTCCTCAGTGGCAAGCATAATGCAATCATCATCAATATCCTCACTATCCACATACGCTGGCTGTTGATGATCCAATCCTGCACGCTGTTGCACAATATTGTCACTATTGCGTCGAAATGAACTATCTGTTTTTCGTAAAAAATTATAGAGTGCAACACAGCCTAATACAACTTCACCGATATGCTTCTCACTGATGCGTAATGGTTGTGCCAATATTGGGAACATATTGCATAATATGCGCATTGTTTGCTCAGCATGTGCATTGACCTGTTCAAGTGCTTCATGTACGGCACTCTCTTTGGCCAAATTACGTGTGCTAACCAAATAGGATGTGCTGGGTAACACTGAATCACCGGCCAAATAATATCCTTTATTATGTGGTTCTGATTGCGCTTCCAGCGCTTGCATTTTTTGCTCAATAAGCTCAACGGCAGTGGTCTGATTATATATATCATTTGGTCGACTATTTGCCGCACGTTCAACCTTAACATATTGGAAATTATTATCGGCATCAACAATTGCCGTAAAGATAACAGATGCACGTCTGCGATCATCATGGCTGGCGGCGGCGGCATTGTTTTGTAATTGAATGCTGCGCATAAATAAATTGCCAACACATTGGGGCACATTATGTTTGCGCTCCATATCTGTGGCTGCATTCCGCCACTGCTCATCAGTCTTTGGTAGTGTCACGTATTGGTCCTTGAGATGCTCATAGAAGCCCAGACAGATATTGGCAATCATTTCGTTTATCACAAATTTCGAGGCACGGAAGCAGTAGTTTCGACATGAATGTACTTCACCTGCAACACAAAATATACAAAACATGCAAAACAATAAAATTAATATTAGCTAAATCTTTATATATATATATATATATCTGGGCACACATATATGTATTATATGTAGTATATATTGTGAAGATTGCCAACCTAGTTTTTCGCAATTTTTTTTATGTTCAATTAGTTGCGATTTATCTTTGGATTTATAGTTCTTCTTTTTCTTCACGTTGTATACGTAAATACATACATACATACATATACATATATATATATATATATATATATATATATATGTATATATTTGTCACTTATTATCATTAATTGAATTAATCAAATTTACCCGTCGCCAAATACTTGAGCGTTATGGCCAGTCGCTCCTCAGCACTGAAGGATTTCTTTTTACGCTGTGGCGCATACTGGCTAATGATGGGCTCCAGTTTTTGCACCAGATAACGAAATTGTCCCTCTGTTATGGCTAGGAAGTAATTCAAATGATAGCATTCATCTTTGCGCGATTGCATCTCACTTAATAGATTCTCTTTGCTACGAAATTCTGATTGATTTTTTCGTAGCCACTCCTTGGTCCATTCTAGACGTCGTCGTGTGTTTAATATGCCGGCCAGATCGAGTGCACTGATTTTAGATGTCTGCGGACGTGAAAGAATTGATGTGCGTGCTGCGCCGCCAGCGACACCAGTTGCAGTGGTGCCACCAACAACGGAATTTAATGGATGTGCATCGTTACGTTCAGCTCCTGGGGCGGTGCCGTTGTTGATATTGTTGTTGTTGTTGCCAGTATCGTTGCCATTGCTATTGTCCTGTGTGACCCCGATAGTAACGGCCACGCCCGCGCCCACCTGATGACTGCCAACGGTAGCAGAGACACCGCCACTGCTTCGATTTACATTCGGGCCACCGTCGCGCTCGCGCAGCACACCTATTACCTTTATTTTCATTTTATCCATTGCCTGAAATTGAAATCAGAATTGAACTTAAAAAAAATAGAAATTGTAATGTGCATCTCATCAAAAAATAGTTCGTCAAAAGTCAATTCACTAGCTCTTCGTCGCACAGCTCACAGCTCACAGCCCACGGCCCACGTTCTATGTTTTTGCCCCGCCCCGACCATACCAAGTACTCGCCCTCGTGTACAGGGTTGTCGCAGCCGTTTTGTGTTGTCTGTGTGTTGTGTGTGTGTGTATATATGTGCGTGTGTGTGTGTGTGTGTGTCTCGTTTTGTGCAACAAATCGATTTTTACTCACCCTCACTCTACGCTGCGTCGAACTGCCTTTCGCTGCTGCTGCTCCCGTTCCTTCGTCTCTGTTGCCGTCGCCGTTGTCGCTGTCGTCGTCGTCGTCGTCGCTGTGTGTATAACCAGTTTCGTTCTTTGAGGGGAACACAGTTGGGCTGTTGTATAATTAGAATTATTTGCAGCACTGTTTCACCTTCTGCATACGTTTGTTATCTCAATCTTCAATGAATTTCACAAATTTGCACGTAGATTTTAGTTTTGCATCTGTCATCTGCTTTCTTGGCTTCTTTCTGCTTTGCTTTGCTTTGCCTTTGCTTTGCTTTACACTGCTCTGTTCAATATGAAATGCGACAGCAACAGCAACGACGATTCTTAGATATTGTTAGCAATTTCATAGCCTATTTGTGCGTTAAATTATTTTTAATCGTCGTTTATTTATTTGGAATGCCTTGTTCTGCATTTATTTGCCCAATAACCACATTTTTCTTAATTTTTTTCACTGTGCTGTTGTCTTTTTCCAATTTTCTATTCCATACGCACGAAGTATTGCTCGTTCGCTTCGTCAGCTGTTGCTTTCGTTGTCAGCTGTAAATGTGTGCTCTCCAGGGTTGTCGAGGAACTTTATTTTCTCTTGAAGAACTCGCTTGATGAACCACTGGTTCATTGTGATTGGTACGCAAAAACAAATTTATTTATTTATTTGCATATAACAAATTGTTTTAAAGCGTTATTTATTGTAGTAAATATAGTATATAATAATTTTTGATGCTATCTAATAAAATCATTATTCACACACACTAATGTTTTTTATAATTTAAAATTTATCGATAAATCAACGAATATATTTCGAATTTGTTCATAACTTATTATTGTTCATTGTGCATCAAATTCAACAACACCGTTGTGAATGGCAATTTTAGGGCAGTTAATTCAAAACTAAGTTTCAATAAAAAAAATGTTCGAATTTCGAAAGATTTTTCAATTTGATTTGTATGCTCGAAACTTTGACTGTAATTGCAAAAGAATTTAATTTTATGTAAAAATAAATTTCTGTTATAATTTACTTTCTAAAATTAAAACATCAGGAGAAATTTTTATTAAGCATTTTATTTGGTTATTCATACGCGTGTGGTTTACAATACAAATAATGTTTTTGTTTCTTATATATTTTTTTTAAGTTTTTAGTTTTAATTTGCTGCATGTTTTTAACACAAATATTATTATATTTATTACCCATTACACTGGCGATGCTAAAACTTTGAAATCTTGTAATAAGTATAATAAATAATATGAATACACTGCAAAATGTGCATTACAAAAAAAGTTAGCATTAAGTACATTAAGTCCATAGATTTTTGTTTCTATTAATTATTATTATTATTATATATTTGCGGCTGTCTCTGGCTAATTCTTTTTTTTTATTTTATTCTTCATCAGTATGTATGTATGTATGTAAGTATTTGATTTTTAAATTGTATCTATGCATTTCATTTTTGTTTATTGTATATTTATGTATGTATGTATATTTCACATTAAAATATGCAAGCGTAAAAATTTGCTTGGTTCTTGTAAAAAATGAGACTTTAAAAGCATTTCACTTCCCAGGCTTCACTTGACTAACTTGCTCTTTACATATACATATACATATACAAATATATATGTTTGTATGTATGTATGTATGCACTGCACTGCACTTGTATATTTTGCTTAAATTAAACTACAATAATAAGCGATTTATTTATTTAAATACGTACATATATAAATATAACTACATCAAATTAAAAGCCAAGATTTAATTTTCATTCCATTACAGCGCGATTAGCACAAAAAATGTTTTGTTTTTCTTTTATTTCTTATTTAGTTTATATATTAAAGCCAATTATAGAAAATGTAAAACAGCTAATTGTTGTTGCCATTATTCAATATCAATTTTATGATTTTTATAGTTTTTATAAATATATAAAATATATATATATATATAAATATATATATATATATTTATTTTATTTAAAAACTCATTCATTTAAAATATTTTATATTGATGGAAAAATTCCAAAATTTCTAGTTTTTGTTATAAATTGTTAATCAAATTTGAGTATTATAAAGTCCAAGTTGGTGATGACGCATCAAGTTGGTGATGTCGCTGATGTCTCATTCAGGGTGTTTTTCATAGTCATTGATTTAAATTGGATAAGTATTTAGCGATGTCTCATCCTTAGTTAAACAATTTGTCTATAAATAAATGTAGAAAAAAAAACTAAGCAATTAAGTAATGGTACATATTTTAATATGATTTATTGGCGGAATGTTTATCTGTTAAAGTTGAGCTCTGCTGCTTTTATTATTTTAAGACCAAATCAAAATAAAGATAATTTAAAATCAAAATTAAACGCTGAGACGCCTTGCTTTGTGAAAATATGCTTACCTAGCCAAATAATCTTAGTCATTGTTCAAGCTCTTTTATACAATTGTTTTTAGTAGTATATTTTAATTATCATTTGTCTTTGTCATCCTTACTGCCGTTGTTGTTCTTGTTGCATCTTAACGTCCTCATCCTCAACCACTGTAGACTCGTCGTGAGACCAGAAACTGGCCGACATTTGTGACGACGACATACCACCCACACCAGGGAATGAATCCTCCATTAGCGTACTTGAAGCACAGCTTGTAACGCTGCCCGACATCTGTGAGTTTCCTGCGCTGGTCTGATACGTAGCTGTTGTACCCGCTGAGCTTGTTGTTTGTTCAATACATAGGTTTAGAGAATCAACGGATATGTCCTTAGACATTCCACTTTCATCAAGAGGTAACTCTTGTATTCCACCACCTCCAGATACAGTTGTTGTGGTTATCACACGAGTCACTGTGTGCTCATGGCCATCTGCATCAGTGCTCGTTGTTGTTGTAGTCGTTGTTGTAGTCAAACCATCTCCTAATGTTACACCACCGCTACTGACTAACTTAGACATTAAATCTAACTGCTCATCTCCGAAAGATTCGATGCTTTCTTGGCGAGAATGTCGCTTATCAATTTCCAATGAGTCAATATCTGAGCGTGTGGTTGCATCCTTAGATATATCAAAACTTTCTATGCTACTGGTCATCATATCATGACTCCTTATTTCCATGCTATCAATACTGTCCTTTTCAGAATCCTGACTATCAATTTTAGATTTTGTATCGACTTCTGAGGTCGTAATCTCGCTAGCTTTGCCCGTAGCACTAACTCCCTTGGAATCAAATTCATCGCGCTCCAGTTTTTGTTTGAGTAATAATTCCAGGTTTTCAGCTTGACCAGAAGGCACAACTTCTGTGCGTGTGACAGTGCGGGTTACTTTGGTAACCATAACATTTCCTGCGACTCCTTCGCTACTGTTTGATTTGTTAGATTCATCGGAACGTGACAGCATTGCTGCTTCCTCCTTGGCTTTGATTTCAATTAAATGCGCTTCAATGCATGCATTTTCCAATCCTTCAAAATCCTTTAGACTGGATATGGAAACATCATCACCGGGTGCTGTTCCGCTGCCACTGTGTCGCACCACATAGCGACGAGTAAAGCTACCATTACTGGAGTCTGTTGATCCTTGGTGTACCCGATTTCTGTTCTCTAGCGAAATGGCCTGTTCCAGTGATTCAAATTCTTGTAGACTACTCATGGAAACGTCATCATGCTCACCACGAGAATGATATCGACGTGCAGCTAGATCATACTCAGGTGTGCTCGAAAATGAATCCTTAAAACTACTTATGCGACTGCTGCCCACCTCAAACTCCCCATCTTCTTCCTTGATGTCTTCTAACACAGCCCCTGCTAGATCATAAGGATAACGAAGCTGAGTATCTGTTAGTTGCATCTCAACCCAACGTTTATTAGCAGCCGCTGTGTCACTTGAATCGCTTTCTTCCTGCTGCTCGCTGCTACTGCTAGCTCCTGTGGGTGGACTCTCTTCAAACTCAAAGTTGAGGTCATCCTTATACAGCTGTGAGCCCAGTTTGGGATCAGCTGGTGCTGATTTAATGATAATCTTTTCAACATCCTCATCGTGTTTCTGTTCATATTTGGTTGGTTTTATTTTTATACTCTTGCCACCTAGATCAACCTCATTGGCTTCCTTGGCAACCTCCTCGATAATGACAAACTCATCGGAGAGATCAGGCTGTTCGACCATTTCAAAGGAATCTGGGGAATCAGCTGCCCTATGATCATCATAGTCAGCTCCAACTTCAGCGCGCTTTAATTCTTCAAGTTTTTGTTTATACTGCTCCTGCACACGTCTCTGAAAATCTAGTTCTTTTTCCTCGGCTTTGGCATTTTGATACACATCCGAATCGCTTGCCTTATTGAGTTCTTCTTCAGTTCGCACTTTGTAAAGGATTTTCTCAGGATAATCATCAGTCTCCTCTTCAATTGGTGATTTGATATCCTCAGTTACCATTATATCAGGAATATTAGAATAGTCCTGCATATTTTGCGATGGTCGTCGTTCTTCGATCATAGCTGCTTCCGCTTCCAATTCTTCTGTTGCATCCTCAACAATCACTTCAGCTACTAGTTGGGAGGGCGTGAATGGCCGTTTCTCTAGTTCAGAGCTGTGATCCATTTCTGCTGCAGCTTGTTTCTTTTTTTTATTCTTTCTTTCTTTTGGTGAGCGGAACTGACGAGCATATTCTGATTCATAAGGATCTGTATCAGACTCACTTTCTGATTCCTTTCCTTCGCCAGGGATTGGTGTGTCCTTATCCAAATTTTTCAATGCATCTCCTGATATTATTGTACTTTCGTTTCGCTTGTGCCCACGTCGTTTTGATTCACCACCAGGTGGCGTGCTGGCGTTTGAATCCTGTGGTGAATGCTCTTTACTTTCCATCTCAAGGACAAATGTATCTTCTGGTAGTGAAGCTGATGGTATTGGGTCATCGTGACCATATTGGAAACCTTCAATACCAGTCAAAGATGATGAACCGGCTGATCCGATAATGTCATCAAAATTTTCAACGACTGTGTCAATATTAGATGTACTCGACATGCTAACAGAAAGTATACTACCCTCATCTAAACTTGAAGCTAATTTAGATTCGTCAATGGAGCGTCTAGCATCGCCATGATAAAGTAAAATATCTTCAACCTTATCGCTATCCCGTGGACTATCAACTTTAGTTTCCTTTTCTTCAATGGGATATGAGAGACCCCAGGTGCGCTCAGTTTCTTTCGGTTTTGAATACTCTTCAGTATGCGAAGTTTCAGTTGATTGTTGTTGTGGTAAGCTGTCGGCATCAGCTTTGGGTTTGAAAATCATTTCCTGCGAGCGTTTCATTAGGCTTTGCTGCTCGGCAGTAGGATACGAAGAAGCATTCATATCTAGACTTTCATCGCTATCATCATCATCTGCACGCAAATCGTGCAAACGTGCCATTTCCTCAGCTTCCAAAGCATCAGCTTCAGTTGATGAGGCTACTAAAGTCTCAGACAATTCAGAAACATCAATGCTTGCCAAATTTGCGGATGTCTCTGACTGCGAATCGAAACTGCGCATGCTCTCATGCGAACTTATAGACTTGCCACTGCTGCTACCTAAGGTACTTACAGCACTTACATATTCAGTGCCATCGCGACAGGTAGATGTGAAATCTCTGGCAGTTTGATATTCACTTGAAGTTCCAGTTCCAGTGCCAGTGAGTAAATTTTCTACGTCTGATGAAAGTGGACGACTGTGTGTTTTCTCTAAACTTTTCTGATAGCTGTCACTAGAGCTTGAATTATCTACATCGGGAATAGACCAACGATTGGTTGATTCTGGCGATGATGAATCAGCTTTAATGCGATGAACAACCACATCAACTGGTTTAATACTTTGATCTGACATCATTTCTTCAAAAGCACTAGCTGTTGATTTATCGGCAGCAATATCTTCAGCGACAACTGAGGCTGTAGCTAGCCTTTCCGTATAATATTCTTCCATAGAACTAAAGTCTTCGGCAGTTTCAGTTGAAATAAAACCAAGTGAACCTTGTTCTTCCTTTGCCATATGCTCTTCCATAGAGCTAAAATCTTCAGCAGTGCCTGTCGATACAAATCCTAAAGAGCCATGATCATCACGGCGTTCCACTTGGCTAAATACATCTTTGGCATAATGAGCCATAGCTGCTTGCTTGTTCAATGTCTCTTTAATTGTTGTGTCGAAAAGACCTTCTGGTGGTTGTGTGCTATCTATTGTAGAGGCTTGAAGTTCGGGTATTCCAATAAACGAAGATAAATCTTCTTGTTCCACATCAGTAGTAAAATCTTGAGGTTGTGCCTTAATTTCAAATTCCCTCTTAGATATTTCTATAGATTCGTGAATTTCAGCAATGGGTTCTGTTACAAGCACATCACCTATAAGGCTTTTTGTTGTTGATTCTTGCGGTTGTTGTGGTGAGTGTACCACTTTTGGTTTTCCAGCAGTTGGGATTTCTTTTTCCGATGTTTCCCACTCACTTTTCTCTAGTGGTATGTCAAATTTATCAGGTTTTTCTGCAACTGTATTGACTATTTCGGGAATTTCTTTACTTGATTCATCTGGATCTTCACTGCTTGATGGTGCTATGTCAATAACAGCACGACCACTGGAACCTGTTGAAGTGGTTATACTCTCATCAGTTGTTACTTTAGAAAGTTTTGGATCCATTGACTTTTCTTTATCAACATTTTCAAATTCCAATAAATCATTTCTGGTTTCTGAACCCTGCCTAACTATTTTACTATCTAGTGTGAAAGGCTCCTCGGGCTTCATTGTTACATACTCTTTGAATGCATCATTCGCCTCATCGGAATCAACTGAGGTTTCTTTCATAAGGGGTTTATCTTTAGCTTCAATAAACATGTCAGTTTTGGCCTCTTCGTCTTGTGGTGTAAGTAATGGCGATTTTGTTGAGGTTTTTATAATCACATTACGACTTGATTCACCAATATAAAAGCTTGTTGTCTTTTCTGCACCCTCCGACTTTTCAGTATCTGCATCGTCCACTGATATTTCGCTAGTTGGCTCGAAGCTCTCTGTATGATCCTCAGACGCAGTTGTTGTAGCTGTTGTTGTGATAATATCGCGTTGCTGAGACCGAATTGATAGCTCGGTTGATGGTTCATCTGTTTTAGAGAGTTCCTCTGTAAAATCAAGGCTACGCAAGCTTATGCTATCGGATTGCTCGCCTAAAGCAGCTAAGTTCTCAAACTGATCTGTATGCTTGATTGGCGCACGTGGCTTGGGAACAGGTGTTGTTGCTGCATCAATATTAATATCGATTGGTAATTCAGGTTGTTGCACTTGATTTGTTGGAATGGTAGTGCTATCTGTATCTTCTGACACAGAGACAGAGGCGGAAACTGAGACGGGGGAGCTTGCTCTAAGTACGCGAGGTTTTGGTGTGGGCGTGTCGTGGCTAATATTTGTATCGACTACCATTTCAGCTGTTGCGTCTCCTGTTGCTGTTGTTGTAGTTGTTGCAACAGTTGACGGTGGTATGGGAGTGGTATCAGTTGAGATTGGAATATCGCCGCCTGTTTCTACAAAACAATAGGTGTGAAAATAAAAGCAATTTTAACAGTGTTGCGAAAGTCAAAATTAGAAGATGAGGAAGAGAAAACACAAGTATACAATAGCAACTCTTGCTATTGTATACTTGTGTTTTCTCTTCCTCATCTTCTAATTTTGACTTTCGCAACACTGTTAAAATTGCTTTTATTTTCACACCTATTGTTTTGTAGAAACAGGCGGCGATATTCCAATCTCAACTGATACCACTCCCATACCACCGTCAACTGTTGCAACAACTACAACAACAGCAACAGGAGACGCAACAGCTGAAATGGTAGTCGATACAAATATTAGCCACGACACGCCCACACCAAAACCTCGCGTACTTAGAGCAAGCTCCCCCGTCTCAGTTTCCGCCTCTGTCTCTGTGTCAGAAGATACAGATAGCACTACCATTCCAACAAATCAAGTGCAACAACCTGAATTACCAATCGATATTAATATTGATGCAGCAACAACACCTGTTCCCAAGCCACGTGCGCCAATCAAGCATACAGATCAGTTTGAGAACTTAGCTGCTTTAGGCGAGCAATCCGATAGCATAAGCTTGCGTAGCCTTGATTTTACAGAGGAACTCTCTAAAACAGATGAACCATCAACCGAGCTATCAATTCGGTCTCAGCAACGCGATATTATCACAACAACAGCTACAACAACTGCGTCTGAGGATCATACAGAGAGCTTCGAGCCAACTAGCGAAATATCAGTGGACGATGCAGATACTGAAAAGTCGGAGGGTGCAGAAAAGACAACAAGCTTTTATATTGGTGAATCAAGTCGTAATGTGATTATAAAAACCTCAACAAAATCGCCATTACTTACACCACAAGACGAAGAGGCCAAAACTGACATGTTTATTGAAGCTAAAGATAAACCCCTTATGAAAGAAACCTCAGTTGATTCCGATGAGGCGAATGATGCATTCAAAGAGTATGTAACAATGAAGCCCGAGGAGCCTTTCACACTAGATAGTAAAATAGTTAGGCAGGGTTCAGAAACCAGAAATGATTTATTGGAATTTGAAAATGTTGATAAAGAAAAGTCAATGGATCCAAAACTTTCTAAAGTAACAACTGATGAGAGTATAACCACTTCAACAGGTTCCAGTGGTCGTGCTGTTATTGACATAGCACCATCAAGCAGTGAAGATCCAGATGAATCTAGTAAAGAAATTCCCGAAATAGTCAATACAGTTGCAGAAAAACCTGATAAATTTGACATACCACTAGAGAAAAGTGAGTGGGAAACATCGGAAAAAGAAATCCCAACTGCTGGCAAACCAAAAGTGGTACACTCACCACAACAACCGCAAGAATCAACAACAAAAAGCCTTATAGGTGATGTGCTTGTAACAGAACCCATTGCTGAAATTCACGAATCTATAGAAATATCTAAGAGGGAATTTGAAATTAAGGCACAGCCTCAAGATGTGTTTACAACTGATGTGGAACAAGAAGATTTATCTTCGTTTATTGGAATACCCGAACTTCAAGCCTCTACAATAGATAGCACACAACCACCAGAAGGTCTTTTCGACACAACTATTAAAGAGACATTGAACAAGCAAGCTGCTATGGCTCATTATGCCAAAGATGTATTTAGCCAAGTGGAACGCCGTGATGATCATGGCTCTCTAGGATTTGTATCGACAGGCACTGCTGAAGATTTTAGCTCAATGGAAGAGCATATGGCAAAGGAAGAACAAGGTTCACTTGGTTTTATTTCAACTGAAACTGCTGAAGACTTTAGTTCTATGGAAGAATATTATACGGAAAGGCTAGCTACAGCCTCAGTTGTCGCTGAAGATAGTGCTGCCGATAAATCAACAGCTAGTGCTTTTGAAGAAATGATGTCAGATCAAAGTATTAAACCAGTTGATGTGGTAGTTCATCGCATTAAAGCTGATTCATCATCACCAGAATCAACCAATCGTTGGTCTATTCCCGATGTAGATAATTCAAGCTCTAGTGACAGCTATCAGAAAAGTTTAGAGAAAACACACAGTCGTCCACTTTCATCAGACGTAGAAAATTTACTCACTGGCACTGGAACTGGAACTTCAAGTGAATATCAAACTGCCAGAGATTTCACATCTACCTGTCGCGATGGCACTGAATATGTAAGTGCTGTAAGTACCTTAGGTAGCAGCAGTGGCAAGTCTATAAGTTCGCATGAGAGCATGCGCAGTTTCGATTCGCAGTCAGAGACATCCGCAAATTTGGCAAGCATTGATGTTTCTGAATTGTCTGAGACTTTAGTAGCCTCATCAACTGAAGCTGATGCTTTGGAAGCTGAGGAAATGGCACGTTTGCACGATTTGCGTGCAGATGATGATGATAGCGATGAAAGTCTAGATATGAATGCTTCTTCGTATCCTACTGCCGAGCAGCAAAGCCTAATGAAACGCTCGCAGGAAATGATTTTCAAACCCAAAGCTGATGCCGACAGCTTACCACAACAACAATCAACTGAAACTTCGCATACTGAAGAGTATTCAAAACCGAAAGAAACTGAGCGCACCTGGGGTCTCTCATATCCCATTGAAGAAAAGGAAACTAAAGTTGATAGTCCACGGGATAGCGATAAGGTTGAAGATATTTTACTTTATCATGGCGATGCTAGACGCTCCATTGACGAATCTAAATTAGCTTCAAGTTTAGATGAGGGTAGTATACTTTCTGTTAGCATGTCGAGTACATCTAATATTGACACAGTCGTTGAAAATTTTGATGACATTATCGGATCAGCCGGTTCATCATCTTTGACTGGTATTGAAGGTTTCCAATATGGTCACGATGACCCAATACCATCAGCTTCACTACCAGAAGATACATTTGTCCTTGAGATGGAAAGTAAAGAGCATTCACCACAGGATTCAAACGCCAGCACGCCACCTGGTGGTGAATCAAAACGACGTGGGCACAAGCGAAACGAAAGTACAATAATATCAGGAGATGCATTGAAAAATTTGGATAAGGACACACCAATCCCTGGCGAAGGAAAGGAATCAGAAAGTGAGTCTGATACAGATCCTTATGAATCAGAATATGCTCGTCAGTTCCGCTCACCAAAAGAAAGAAAGAATAAAAAAAAGAAACAAGCTGCAGCAGAAATGGATCACAGCTCTGAACTAGAGAAACGGCCATTCACGCCCTCCCAACTAGTAGCTGAAGTGATTGTTGAGGATGCAACAGAAGAATTGGAAGCGGAAGCAGCTATGATCGAAGAACGACGACCATCGCAAAATATGCAGGACTATTCTAATATTCCTGATATAATGGTAACTGAGGATATCAAATCACCAATTGAAGAGGAGACTGATGATTATCCTGAGAAAATCCTTTACAAAGTGCGAACTGAAGAAGAACTCAATAAGGCAAGCGATTCGGATGTGTATCAAAATGCCAAAGCCGAGGAAAAAGAACTAGATTTTCAGAGACGTGTGCAGGAGCAGTATAAACAAAAACTTGAAGAATTAAAGCGCGCTGAAGTTGGAGCTGACTATGATGATCATAGGGCAGCTGATTCCCCAGATTCCTTTGAAATGGTCGAACAGCCTGATCTCTCAGATGAGTTTGTCATTATCGAGGAGGTTGCCAAGGAAGCCAATGAGGTTGATCTAGGTGGCAAGAGTATAAAAATAAAACCAACCAAATATGAACAGAAACACGATGAGGATGTTGAAAAGATTATCATTAAATCAGCACCAGCTGATCCCAAACTGGGCTCACAGCTGTATAAGGATGATCTCAACTTTGAGTTTGAAGAGAGTCCACCCACAGGAGCTAGCAGTAGCAGCGAGCAGCAGGAAGAAAGCGATTCAAGTGACACAGCGGCTGCTAATAAACGTTGGGTTGAGATGCAACTAACAGATACTCAGCTTCGTTATCCTTATGATCTAGCAGGGGCTGTGTTAGAAGACATCAAGGAAGAAGATGGGGAGTTTGAGGTGGGCAGCAGTCGCATAAGTAGTTTTAAGGATTCATTTTCGAGCACACCTGAGTATGATCTAGCTGCACGTCGATATCATTCTCGTGGTGAGCATGATGACGTTTCCATGAGTAGTCTGCAAGAATTTGAATCACTGGAACAGGCCATTTCGCTAGAGAACAGAAATCGGGTACACCAAGGATCAACAGACTCCAGTAATGGTAGCTTTACTCGTCGCTATGTGGTGCGACACAGTGGCAGCGGAACAGCACCCGGTGATGATGTTTCCATATCCAGTCTAAAGGATTTTGAAGGATTGGAAAATGCTTGCATTGAAGCGCATTTAATTGAAATCAAAGCCAAGGAGGAAGCAGCAATGCTGTCACGTTCCGATGAATCTAACAAATCAAACAGTAGCGAAGGAGTCGCAGGAAATGTTATGGTTACCAAAGTAACCCGCACTGTCACACGCACAGAAGTTGTGCCTTCTGGTCAAGCTGAAAACCTGGAATTATTACTCAAACAAAAACTGGAGCGCGATGAATTTGATTCTAAGGGAGTTAGTGCTACAGGCAAAGCTAGCGAGATTACGACCTCAGAAGTCGATACAAAATCTAAGATTGATA
Organism: Zaprionus obscuricornis; assembly: GCA_037044475.1. Taxonomy (NCBI): domain Eukaryota; kingdom Metazoa; phylum Arthropoda; class Insecta; order Diptera; family Drosophilidae; genus Zaprionus; species Zaprionus obscuricornis. The sequence continues at coordinate 6,184 of JBAMBR010002329.1, read as the reverse complement.
GTCAGGATTCTGAAAAGGACAGTATTGATAGCATGGAAATAAGGAGTCATGATATGATGACTAGTAGCATAGAAAGTTTTGATATATCTAAGGATGCAACCACACGCTCAGATATTGACTCATTGGAAATTGATAAGCGACATTCTCGCCAAGAAAGCATCGAATCTTTCGGAGATGAGCAGTTAGATTTAATGTCTAAGTTAGTCAGTAGCGGTGGTGTAACATTAGGAGATGGTTTGACTACAACAACGACTACAACAACAACGAGCACTGATGCAGATGGCCATGAGCACACAGTGACTCGTGTGATAACCACAACAACTGTATCTGGAGGTGGTGGAATACAAGAGTTACCTCTTGATGAAAGTGGAATGTCTAAGGACATATCCGTTGATTCTCTAAACCTATGTATTGAACAAACAACAAGCTCAGCGGGTACAACAGCTACGTATCAGACCAGCGCAGGAAACTCACAGATGTCGGGCAGCGTTACTAGCTGTGCTTCAAGTACGCTAATGGAGGATTCATTCCCTGGTGTGGGTGGTATGTCGTCGTCACAAATGTCGGCCAGTTTCTGGTCTCACGACGAGTCTACAGTGGTTGAGGATGAGGACGTTAAGATGCAACAAGAACAACAACGGCAGTAAGGATGACAAAGAGAAATGATAATTAAAATATACTACTAAAAACAATTGTATAAAAGAGCTTGAACAATGACTAAGATTATTTGGCTAGGTAAGCATATTTTGACAAAGCAAGGCGTCTCAGCGTTTAATTTTGATTTTAAATTATCTTTATTTTGATTTGGTCTTAAAATAATAAAAGCAGCAGAGCTCAACTTTAACAGATAAACATTCCGCCAATAAATCATATTAAAATATGTACCATTACTTAATTGCTTAGTTTTTTTTTCTACATTTATTTATAGACAAATTGTTTAACTAAGGATGAGACATCGCTAAATACTTATCCAATTTAGATCAATGACTATGAAAAACACCCTGAATGAGACATCAGCGACATCACCAACTTGATGCGTCATCACCAACTTGGACTTTATAATACTCAAATTTGATTAACAATTTATAACAAAAACTAGAAATTTTGGAATTTTTCCATCAATATAAAATATTTTAAATGAATGAGTTTTTAAATAAAATAAATATATATATATATATATATATATTTATATATATATATATATATTTTATATATTTATAAAAACTATAAAAATCATAAAATTGATATTGAATAATGGCAACAACAATTAGCTGTTTCACATTTTCTATAATTGGCTTTAATATATAAACTAAATAAGAAATAAAAGAAAAACAAAACATTTTTTGTGCTAATCGCGCTGTAATGGAATGAAAATTAAATCTTGGCTTTTAATTTGATGTAGTTATATTTATATATGTACGTATTTAAATAAATAAATCGCTTATTATTGTAGTTTAATTTAAGCAAAATATACAAGTGCAGTGCAGTGCATACATACATACAAACATATATATTTGTATATGTATATGTATATGTAAAGAGCAAGTTAGTCAAGTGAAGCCTGGGAAGTGAAATGCTTTTAAAGTCTCATTTTTTACAAGAACCAAGCAAATTTTTACGCTTGCATATTTTAATGTGAAATATACATACATACATAAATATACAATAAACAAAAATGAAATGCATAGATACAATTTAAAAATCAAATACTTACATACATACATACATACTGATGAAGAATAAAATAAAAAAAAAGAATTAGCCAGAGACAGCCGCAAATATATAATAATAATAATAATTAATAGAAACAAAAATCTATGGACTTAATGTACTTAATGCTAACTTTTTTTGTAATGCACATTTTGCAGTGTATTCATATTATTTATTATACTTATTACAAGATTTCAAAGTTTTAGCATCGCCAGTGTAATGGGTAATAAATATAATAATATTTGTGTTAAAAACATGCAGCAAATTAAAACTAAAAACTTAAAAAAAATATATAAGAAACAAAAACATTATTTGTATTGTAAACCACACGCGTATGAATAACCAAATAAAATGCTTAATAAAAATTTCTCCTGATGTTTTAATTTTAGAAAGTAAATTATAACAGAAATTTATTTTTACATAAAATTAAATTCTTTTGCAATTACAGTCAAAGTTTCGAGCATACAAATCAAATTGAAAAATCTTTCGAAATTCGAACATTTTTTTTATTGAAACTTAGTTTTGAATTAACTGCCCTAAAATTGCCATTCACAACGGTGTTGTTGAATTTGATGCACAATGAACAATAATAAGTTATGAACAAATTCGAAATATATTCGTTGATTTATCGATAAATTTTAAATTATAAAAAACATTAGTGTGTGTGAATAATGATTTTATTAGATAGCATCAAAAATTATTATATACTATATTTACTACAATAAATAACGCTTTAAAACAATTTGTTATATGCAAATAAATAAATAAATTTGTTTTTGCGTACCAATCACAATGAACCAGTGGTTCATCAAGCGAGTTCTTCAAGAGAAAATAAAGTTCCTCGACAACCCTGGAGAGCACACATTTACAGCTGACAACGAAAGCAACAGCTGACGAAGCGAACGAGCAATACTTCGTGCGTATGGAATAGAAAATTGGAAAAAGACAACAGCACAGTGAAAAAAATTAAGAAAAATGTGGTTATTGGGCAAATAAATGCAGAACAAGGCATTCCAAATAAATAAACGACGATTAAAAATAATTTAACGCACAAATAGGCTATGAAATTGCTAACAATATCTAAGAATCGTCGTTGCTGTTGCTGTCGCATTTCATATTGAACAGAGCAGTGTAAAGCAAAGCAAAGGCAAAGCAAAGCAAAGCAGAAAGAAGCCAAGAAAGCAGATGACAGATGCAAAACTAAAATCTACGTGCAAATTTGTGAAATTCATTGAAGATTGAGATAACAAACGTATGCAGAAGGTGAAACAGTGCTGCAAATAATTCTAATTATACAACAGCCCAACTGTGTTCCCCTCAAAGAACGAAACTGGTTATACACACAGCGACGACGACGACGACGACAGCGACAACGGCGACGGCAACAGAGACGAAGGAACGGGAGCAGCAGCAGCGAAAGGCAGTTCGACGCAGCGTAGAGTGAGGGTGAGTAAAAATCGATTTGTTGCACAAAACGAGACACACACACACACACACACGCACATATATACACACACACACAACACACAGACAACACAAAACGGCTGCGACAACCCTGTACACGAGGGCGAGTACTTGGTATGGTCGGGGCGGGGCAAAAACATAGAACGTGGGCCGTGGGCTGTGAGCTGTGAGCTGTGCGACGAAGAGCTAGTGAATTGACTTTTGACGAACTATTTTTTGATGAGATGCACATTACAATTTCTATTTTTTTTAAGTTCAATTCTGATTTCAATTTCAGGCAATGGATAAAATGAAAATAAAGGTAATAGGTGTGCTGCGCGAGCGCGACGGTGGCCCGAATGTAAATCGAAGCAGTGGCGGTGTCTCTGCTACCGTTGGCAGTCATCAGGTGGGCGCGGGCGTGGCCGTTACTATCGGGGTCACACAGGACAATAGCAATGGCAACGATACTGGCAACAACAACAACAATATCAACAACGGCACCGCCCCAGGAGCTGAACGTAACGATGCACATCCATTAAATTCCGTTGTTGGTGGCACCACTGCAACTGGTGTCGCTGGCGGCGCAGCACGCACATCAATTCTTTCACGTCCGCAGACATCTAAAATCAGTGCACTCGATCTGGCCGGCATATTAAACACACGACGACGTCTAGAATGGACCAAGGAGTGGCTACGAAAAAATCAATCAGAATTTCGTAGCAAAGAGAATCTATTAAGTGAGATGCAATCGCGCAAAGATGAATGCTATCATTTGAATTACTTCCTAGCCATAACAGAGGGACAATTTCGTTATCTGGTGCAAAAACTGGAGCCCATCATTAGCCAGTATGCGCCACAGCGTAAAAAGAAATCCTTCAGTGCTGAGGAGCGACTGGCCATAACGCTCAAGTATTTGGCGACGGGTAAATTTGATTAATTCAATTAATGATAATAAGTGACAAATATATACATATATATATATATATATATATATATATATATATGTATATGTATGTATGTATGTATTTACGTATACAACGTGAAGAAAAAAGAAGAACTATAAATCCAAAGATAAATCGCAACTAATTGAACATAAAAAAAATTGCGAAAAACTAGGTTGGCAATCTTCACAATATATACTACATATAATACATATATGTGTGCCCAGATATATATATATATATATAAAGATTTAGCTAATATTAATTTTATTGTTTTGCATGTTTTGTATATTTTGTGTTGCAGGTGAAGTACATTCATGTCGAAACTACTGCTTCCGTGCCTCGAAATTTGTGATAAACGAAATGATTGCCAATATCTGTCTGGGCTTCTATGAGCATCTCAAGGACCAATACGTGACACTACCAAAGACTGATGAGCAGTGGCGGAATGCAGCCACAGATATGGAGCGCAAACATAATGTGCCCCAATGTGTTGGCAATTTATTTATGCGCAGCATTCAATTACAAAACAATGCCGCCGCCGCCAGCCATGATGATCGCAGACGTGCATCTGTTATCTTTACGGCAATTGTTGATGCCGATAATAATTTCCAATATGTTAAGGTTGAACGTGCGGCAAATAGTCGACCAAATGATATATATAATCAGACCACTGCCGTTGAGCTTATTGAGCAAAAAATGCAAGCGCTGGAAGCGCAATCAGAACCACATAATAAAGGATATTATTTGGCCGGTGATTCAGTGTTACCCAGCACATCCTATTTGGTTAGCACACGTAATTTGGCCAAAGAGAGTGCCGTACATGAAGCACTTGAACAGGTCAATGCACATGCTGAGCAAACAATGCGCATATTATGCAATATGTTCCCAATATTGGCACAACCATTACGCATCAGTGAGAAGCATATCGGTGAAGTTGTATTAGGCTGTGTTGCACTCTATAATTTTTTACGAAAAACAGATAGTTCATTTCGACGCAATAGTGACAATATTGTGCAACAGCGTGCAGGATTGGATCATCAACAGCCAGCGTATGTGGATAGTGAGGATATTGATGATGATTGCATTATGCTTGCCACTGAGGAGGAATTACGTGAACGTGCTGAATTTACGCCCAGTGTTGGGCTTACAACCTGCTTCCAAACATTGTGTGCTCAACGTGGTGATACGCCCGAAGGTCAAGCGAAACGTGATTGGTTACTACAGATGCCAATATTGGGTACACAGCAAAGGAATGGTAATAGCACAAGCAGTTGCAATGGCAGCACAACAAGCAGCACTATCAGTAGCAGCAGCAACAGCAGCAGCAGCAATAGTAGCAACAGTAGCAGTTGCAATATTATTGGTATTGGCATTGGCAATGGGAATAATAGTATTGGCATTGCTAACAATATTAATATCAATATCAATAGCAATAGCAATGGCAATGTCAATGGCAATGGCAATGGCAATGGCAGCAATAGCAGCAATACCGGCGTCACTGCAAATGGAAGCTTATATTAGTGCAATTTTTTTTATTATCTTTAAAATACTTTACGAATTTTTGTATAGTTCCTTGTTTTCTATTTTCTAAATCTTAATATCTGTATCTGTATCTGTATCTATATCTCTATATCTATCGATCTATCTACCTAATACTATACTATACTATACTATACTGCTATATTACTGTACAACAAACACATACACACACACTCAACACACACACAACTCTATTTGTACTGTAATTGTATTTGTGTATGTATCTGTATTTGTATCTGTATCTGTATCTATATCTATATCTATATTTGTAATTGTATCTATATATGAATTGGCATAAGTTTTGGCATTTCTTTTGGTTATATTTGCTGACTGACCAAAAATATTGATGATGCCCAAATTGTTAATTATTATTATTATTATTATATTTTTTTATTATTATTGCCTATATTCATGATTTAAAGTGCATTAAGTAAGCTGTTCTTTTGCTTCTGTGCTTCATCTTTAGGATTCTCTTGTAAAGTTTAGTTTAGGTTTCAATCTATATACATATAGATATATATATATACAGATACAAATACAGATAC